>BMAO01020035.1:0-26176 GCA_019973975.1 Trichonephila clavata | reverse complement strand
TTTTTTCAAGAAATACAAATATAAGTGATTGTGTAATTAATATAAATAAAAGCAGTCGAAACTTATTTCTGATGTGTGTTGTGAAAACTGTAACCAAAATTGCTGCCAAGGTTACCATAAATAAGAATCGAGCAATGTTTGTAACAAATACACGGGATTATTTTGAAAAAGCACAACAAAATTGAATAATATCATTTAAACACAAACTGTAATGAAATGCTTATTAAATAACACAGATTTAACTCTCGCTTACCAATTTTTCGGTTGCAAAGTAGTCTCCTATTGTAGCCATGTGGATAGACTCAAAGGACAGTGGTAAATTAAACGGTGATTTAAAAATTCGTAGAGGTTCTCAGAAAAAGATCCACATGTGGAACAAAGAGTGCAGAGTTTACTCTCTTTCATGTCGGTAATTTTAAAAGGCTAAAAATTCTGCTTAAGAAATGCAAGGAAAATTAAAATTACTTCTGCTTAAGTTTGTATACAAAACAATGTTATTTTGTTGAAAACGGAAGAAGTTGAGGGTTTTTAATGACCGCAGCGCCCCGATAGTAAGCTTTGCGGTAGAACTTGTCCATTCAGTATAAATAGCAGGAAGAGAGGGGGAAAAGGACATTGACAGATAAAAGGAACCCTTCAGACTGGAAGTAAATACATAATTTCAATGGATTCACTCAAGTCTATACTCTACAAACTAGGGTGGGTTACTTGGGATGTCTTTAGAAACAGGGGCTTTTTCAAGTTTCAAAAAACGCGAAGCAGCGCGAGTATCATTCAAATGTGGATGCCCGTCTGTTGGATCTTCTTACGTCTGACTGCGTCTAGTGACGCAGAAAGAGTAAAAGAGTTAGAAATTGTGGGCTTCCACTACAAAAAAAGAGTTCGAAATACAATTACAACTTTTAAATAGAATACATTAAAAAAATGAATTTTTAATATTTGTTTTGGGCTTATTTCGGGGCAGAAATTTTGAACTAGTTTTTGAACAATATTTGGATTTTATTTGAAAAGTTAAGTTGAATTTGTTTGTATATTAAGAGCTCAAAAACAGTTCCATTACACATATAATTCTTTTTTTTAAAAATAAATTTTCTAATATTCTTTTGAAACAATTGGTTTTTTTTAAACTGAGATCTCGTTATATTTAAGCATGAAATAAAAATTGTTGAAATTTATTAAAATAGTATTAAGTATATAATTAAACTTAATTTTTAAAAATTTTTTTCTCCCATCTTTATTTATTATTACATACTATGTTTACTTTCTATAAATATACATATATATATATATATATATATATACGTTAAGATTTTACATTTTATTTTTTTCAATAAAACTATTTTCTACTTATACTGTGTATTTTCATATACTGTTATTTTGAAAATTTTTACGACTAAACTTTTTTATAAATGCTATATACATATTTATTTATATGTTAGTATTTCTAATATCTTCAAAATACTGTATTTGACTACTCTTTATTTTAATGTAAAAAATTAATATTTGATTTACTTAGATATGCTAATAAAATTTTAAAAAATTAAAAGCTTATTTTGACCGCAAAATTTGTTTCAATAAAAAATAATTAACAAATTTTTCTTCGATTATTTTTTTTAGAAATTTTGAAGCTTTTTAGATAAAACATTAATAAAACTTTTCAACTTCTCTCAATTGTTATTTTTTCTATAATTCCCTTGAATCGAATTATGTATGCACTCCAGTTTTTATGAGCAGCTTGACCACTAGGCCTGGTAGCTTAATGGTCAAGGTCACCCGCTCGTAGCTGGTGTATCATGAGTTTGAGCCTGGTACCGCTGAAGACCCGCCGTGCAAAGGTGGCCAATGAACGTTAAATATGTCGAGGGGTCCAATTCCTCTCGTTGGTGTGGTGTGGAAGTTAGGAGAAGCTGGTGACAGCTGAGGTGTCGTCCTATAAATATGACTATTGTTCAAAATTATGAGGACCTTCACCAATAGCGTTCGTGCAGCTTCATAGTGTGATGTAAATACAACTCTCTCTCTCTTACTTTCTTAAATAATGTTATTAACATTTTTTACATTTGTTTTAATTTAAAATTTGTTGTTTGATATTTCATTATTGGAAATGCTATCTCTACACATTTTTAAGAGGAAGAGGATGACGGAAGATGATACATCCTTCCCTAACTGCCACACCACATTCACAATAAAGAGATAAGAGTCAAAATTAAATGTTATCATCCTTTGCATTAGGTTTTTCAAAATGTATTTATACAAATACAAGGTAGCTTTAATGTTATTCTTAAAAATGCAGCTATCTTTCCAATATAAAATTTGGAAATATTTCTAAAAAATTCTATATTCATTTTTTTTTTCCTTTTCAAAAACTGCCGTAAAAAATATACGTTCGTGTTCTATACGTTTTCTCAAATTTTATTTTTAAAATTAAAGGGGCTTTGTAGTTTTTATTATTTAAATACATTTAATAAAATTTATTTCATTTTTAGTTAATAAACTATGTATAGTTTGAAAATAATTCATTTTTTATGAGTATTGCTGGCTGCGAAAGCTGTATAAAAATTCAAATTTGCAATAATTATCGAGTAATTTTAAATTTAATTGATTTTGTCAAATTTACTTCATTATTGAATTTTTTATGCAGGAATAATTGTGCTTCAAAATGACGAAAACTTGCCGTCACAGCTTGCCACAAGAAAGAAAGAAAATTTTTACTACCACTTTGGAACACTTATTACCAACAAGAAAATTGATTGCAAATGTTATTGAATTTCATTACTTCAACATTTTCAAATGAAGATTATAATAAAAAGGAAATATATTAATTAATGAAGATGGATATCTTGGCTTTATAATTTCAGACAAAACTTTTTAATTTCAATTCAGATAGTAAAGAATATTTTAATTAAAGTGCAATTCAATGGTTTGTTTTTTTATGTATATCAAACACAAATCCATTTATTTTTGTTAAATAGATTTATAGTTTAAGTATAGCAATTTTTTGTGTATCTGAATCCAACTTATTGGGATTCCCCGTTAACTTCAAATATAAGAGAATGTATTCATTACAATTAATTCTTAGCAGTGGCGTACACCCACACAAGGGGAGGGTTTGAGTTTTCAATCCCCCTTTTTAGACCAACAAGTTTTTAATTTTCGCCTTAGAGCTTATGCCTTCGCGCTTAGGTCTACGTGTTTTTTACCCCTCTCCTCCCCCCCCCCAATAAAAGAGGTATGTGCACGCCACTGATTCTTAGACTGAATTATAAAACGAGTTTAAAAGTATTATATATCTTCTTTTCAACATCGTATAAATATTCAGAAAGAATTCAATTACTCCTTTCGACAGAAAAAAAAAGTTAGATTTTCACGTAAAAGAATTTAAATTTATACTTTAATTTTAGTTTTTTAAATGTATCGTTTATGTATTCCCTTTCCCATAAATTTCAAAAATTTTGCTAAAAAGTGAAAAGATATGTACATAATGGCGCACACAAGGGGGGGACCCCCCACCAAAGCCCTTGAGATTTTTTTCAGTTGATGATAATCCTTTTTGTATATAATGCAAAATTTAAGTAAGTACTTGTAATTAACAATTTATTTTATTAGTTAATGCTAACTATTAATTCAGCAACTTATTTTTTACTGTTTTTTGTTAACAAAATCGACAAAATCAGAAGAATTAATTGGTTTTGTCTTGAGGTATGATACACAAGTTGGAGAACTTTCTACAATGGATCCTTACCCCCTTAAAAAATGTTTATATGCGCTACTGTATGTACACATTAAATTTTGTTACAAATAAGTTTTTTTTTAATTCAGAGCTTTTTGATCTAAATAAAATGCAAATTTAAATAGAAATTTTTGTTTATTTGAAACCAACTTTATTGAGGAGTGCATCAAAATGGGTAGAAAATATTATTGCTGTTATTAAAAAAAATGCAACAGCAATATGCATTTGTTTAAGTGGGGTCAAAAGGAAAAGTTAATGGTTTTCACACAAAAGAAAAATTTAATTGTTTGAGCTTTTTATTAATTTTAATCATTTTCTTGAATTCAAAGTAAAAATCCTTCGTGATTTAATCTCTTATATTATGCTTTAAGTTTATTCAATATTCTGGTATTTGAATTTTGATAGTTATTACAAAGGAAGAAAAAGTAATTCCTTGTATGGTAAAAATATCCCCTTCTACACGAGTTAAAAAAAACAGTTTTGCTTGTCTTTCTGTCCCCACACAGTCGATGACCTCTCTTTAAAACTGCCATGTCTTCATTTTTAAGGAGTTGGGAAGATCACTGGCGGCAATCTATTTTAGACACATTTTTGACCATTGGTTTTGACCTTGCCATTTCCACAACCTTCTGTTTTATATTTTCTCATTTTTGCCTGTCTCTCTTTGGAAGTAAGGCCTTTTACAAACTATAATTCCAGCTATATTCTGTCAGATTAGGATTCATTATTGTCAATGCTAAAAATACTATGAAAAGCCGTTGGGGAGAGGTTAAGGGGAAGGCCGTCAGTTGTTTAACATCTTACATGACATCTAGATGGCTATATAATAATTTGCTACAAACAATTGCTATATTGAGTAAACGATGAAATTCTTAGTTATAATTATTGTAAGTCGAATAATTTTTTTTTAAAAGTTCAAATATTAAAAAGAAAAGAAGTATATGAGTATCCACCTCCTTTTTCTGTGCTTGTGTTAGTTTTAAACTATGATTCATCCAGAAAATGTGATATGCTGACTAAGCAAATAAATAAAATAGGGGAGTAGACAGTTCAAGGTTGTTTGCAAAATGTTCATTATGACTGAGTTCTATGGATTTCTTTTTATTTTATTATTATTATTATTATTATTATTATTTGCTGATAGAATAATAAGCATATTTTAAGTGTTTGAAGGTATTATGGTATATTTTGGATATAAATGAATGATCATTATAAGGATTTTCACAATCAATTAAGTGTATTTACAATTGTCATTATTTAAAGTGTATATATATTAGGTACTTTGAGAATTTCATATTCCTAATTAAGATTCACAGTGTGGTATATTTAGCCTTTAAATGTTTTTCATGTAATAAGTATATACTTTTAGCATAGCATAACATGTAGTGACAGTTTTTTCAATGTGCTATTGTGTCTCATAATTTACTTTATATTTTGATACACAGCTGAGTTTGTGGAAATTTATTTAGATATTCACGGGATCTTTTTATATGTTATGAAATGTTTCTCTTATTTATGTTTTTTCCCCTACAGGGAAGGCAGTTGTTATAATGAGTAGCTAATATGTAATAATTGCTTATTGGGATAACTAACTTAATTTACAACTTCCAGTATACATAAAAAAACTGAATTTAGTTTTATTTAAGAGATAAATATGGCTTTCCTCTCAAAGGGAAAAAAGATAGACCTCTATAATTTAGGAATTGAGCTACTAGTTGATGTAACTTCAGATGATAAAATCATCGATTTGCGTGAGAAAATGACTTCATGCTCATTCTTTAAGGATAATGAGCAGTTTGTGAAAGAAATGCTGGATAACATTGTTGATGAACGTAAAGCGCTTGAAGATGAAGCCATAAAGAAAATAGAACGGGAAGACAAGTGTCTAGCTGAGCAGAGAGCATTTGAGCTTGAAAAGCTTAAATTACAAGCAAAAAATCCTCTACCGTCCTTAGGTAATGCCCCTAAAATGGATTCTAGCTCCATGAGGCTCGACCTGAAAACAGTATTACCCACATTTATTCCTGATAAAGATGACATGTCATTGTTCTTAGCAATGTTTGAAACACAAATGAAGCTTTTAAATGTACCTGCGGATTTTTGGGTATCACACTTAATTGGAGTCCTTCCAAGTGATATTGGCAGATTAATTGCAAGAGAACCAGAAGAGATGTTTAAAAATTATGCCCACATTCGCAATATTTTATTACAAAGGTTTAAACTGACAGCTGACCGTTTCAGAGTTCTCTTCAGTAGACATCAGAAACAGGATCATTCCACGTGGAAAGATTTCTTTTTTGAGCTCAGAACCTTCTTTGAAGGTTGGCTAAAGGAATTAGAAGTCAACTTTTTTGACTCGTTGAAAGATCTCATCATTGCAGATCAAATTTTAAAAAATGTAGTCCCGAGTATAAGACTCATTTCCTTGACAGTTGGGAAAAACTTAATGATCCAGTTGTGTTAGCTGAAAAGCTGGATTCGTATGAAAATGTTAAACTTCCTTCTCAAAAACTAACAAAACTCCCCAAACCACTAGAGCTAAATAAACCTCGGTTTCCTAGAAACACAGGCAATCCGGAGTTTAGAAAGTCTAATTTATACAAAGTTGAAAAGAATGTTTCCGGTAACCACAACAGTACTTCTGTTAACTCCAGCTACATGCTAGCACGAAGTATTAACACTGGTTGTCCGCCCACCTATTTCTTGTTATGGTTGTGGCAACCCTGGATTTATAAAATCAAAATGTCCAAAATGCTTACAAAAAAAGTCTGCCTCTGTCAATGCCATACAGATGTGCACTTGTCTTACCACTCCAGTAGCTCTACTTGACATTCAAGTTAATGAAGCTACAGGCACAGTTTGTGTTGATACAGGAGCCAGCCTGTCAGTTGGGGGAGAATTAATGTTTAACTTTTTGAAGAATCGTGGACAAAAATTCCGAGAGTTTCACCTTTCTATGTGTTTAGCTGATGGTCAGCAATCCACATCCCTTGTTCAAAAAGCTTAAAGTGCCAATCACCATAGGTGGACAAACTTTCCAAACCGATTTAATTTTTTTGCCAAATGCAAAGGGTAACCGCACCCTTCTAGGTGTTGACTTTTTAAGGACATCAGGAATCGTAATGGACATGCGTAATAATTTTTGGTATTTTGGTAACAAACCAAGCTTTAAGATACCTTTCTCAAAAGATGTTCCTTTGCCTGTAGACGACAGCACTGCCAAAATAAATAGTAGTTTCTGTCCCGCAAATTCAATTCTTAGAGATGTTCCATTACAAATCAAACCTGTTGATGAAACTGAGATTGATTATCTCCATTTGCGACAAGAAGGACAGGCCCTGAATGTAGAAGAAAGAAATTATTTGATGGTGCTACTTAATGAAAGTAAAGATGTTTTCAGACCTGGGGGAGAACCAACTCCATTCATGAAACACTTTATAAACACAGGTGACCACCCACCAGTTTCCACTGCACCTTATAGATTATCTCCAAACAGAAAAGAACTCTTAAGGAAAGAAATTGATAAACTTTTGGCTAATAATATTATAGAAGAATGCGAGTCCCCATACGCAGCTGCAGTGGTTTTAATGCCCAAGTCTAATGGATCTGTTAGGTTGTGCATAGATTATCGTAAATTAAATGCGATTACTATACCTGACAAATATCCCCTGCCCCTTATGGATGCTCTTTTACATGATGCAAAATCGTCTGCTTTTATGTCTACCCTTGACTTAAAATCCGGTTATCATCAAGTAGAGGTTAATCCAGCGGACCAGGACAAGACTGCATTCGTTTGCTCTTTTGGTACATTTAGGTACAAAAGAATGCCATTTGGACTTCGCAATGCCCCAGTGACCTTTCAGCCTCTTATGGACCAATTTCGTAATGGATTGCCAAATGTAAATATTCTGGTGTATTTAGACGATATCGTTGTGTTGTCTGAAACGTTTGAACAACACATTGAGGACTTAAGAAGGGTCTTCGACAGACTTAAAAAATTTAAACTATGTGCTAACAGAGAAAAATGTAAGTTTGTTTGCTCTCGTGTAAAATAATTTGGATTATGGATAACTCCTAAGGGAATAGAGGTGGATCAAGATAAAACTGCAGCGATACAAAACATTCCTTCTCCGAGAAATCTAAAGCAGCTACAGTCATTTTTACAGACCTGCTCATGGTATAGAAAATTCATCCCGAATTTTTCAGATATTGCTAGACCCCTTAGCAACTTGACAAAGAAAACTACTGCTTGGAAATGGAGGGAAATTGAGCAACAAGCTTTCCAGACCCTCAAGCAATGTTTAATAACCCCGCCAATATATATACTGAAGCAAGTTGATCCTAAAAAGCCTTTTATCATCCGGACGGATGCAAGTAGTTACGTCCTAGATGCAGTTCTGCTACAAGGAGAAAGTCTCGCCGATGAACAGCCAATAGAATATGCCAGTAGACTCTTAAGCTCTGCTGAGAAGAATTACTCGACAACAGAACGAGAAGCCTTGGCTGTAGTCTGGGCCCTTAACAAATTTAGAGGATATATTGAAGGGGCAGAAATTACAGTGGCATCCGACCACCAACCATTAAAGTGGCTGATGAGCTTAGCATCTCCAACCGGAAGATTAGCCCGTTGGGCACTTCACATACAATCTAAAGATTGATTATTTTCCCGGTAGATGCAATGTTATTGCAGATATGCTTTCTAGGTCAGCGTCTAAGGACGAAGAAATTTGTGAATTAAAAACTATAATTATTGATTTCCCGACAAGAACAGCTATTGAACTAAGAACAGAACAATTGAAGGATCCTGAGTTAGAAAAGATTATTGATTGCTTTGAAAACCCCAACAAGGCAGTTGACTTTGCCAATTGGACTGCGAGAGGGTACGTGATGAATCAGGGAGTACTATATCGGTACTCACCTCATGTTGAAGTCGATGAAGCTCAACTAGTTGTCCCTACTCACGAGAGAGAGAAGATATTGAAATTGCACCTCGATGCTCCCACCGCTGGACATTACGGAGCTGATGGTACCTTTTCTAGAATTTCTTCAAAATATTATTGGACTGGTATGAGGAAATTTATTGCCGATTATGTGAAGAGCTGTTCAGAGTGCACATTAGATATAAAGCCACAAACCAGAAACCTGCTGGTCTTCGGCAGACCCCTGTTCCAGCTCAACGATTCGAGAGCATAGCTATTGATCTTTTTGGTCCTTTACCAGAAACGAGAGAAGGTATGAAGTGGATATTCATTGTGGAAGATTACACCACAAAATGGGTAGAGTTATTTCCATTAAAGCAAGCTACTGCTAAAGAATGTGCTGTAACACTTCTGTAACGTCGTGGCTCCACATTGAAAATGTACTCTATGCTAATTATTAAAGAATTTCTCGTTGTATTCTATCAGCCGTCTTTCCGGAGTCTCTTTGCTCCCTCCTTCGTCAGCAGGCCTCTCTCTTCGGTATCTCTCGTCCGAGTCTCTCCAGCAGTTCATCAGGAGTCCTCCTTCGTCAGCAGGCCTCTCTCTTGGGTATCTCTCGTGGGAGTCTGTCCGGAGTCTCTTCCTTCGTCCGCAGGGTTCAATTCCGGGAATCTCCCGTGGGAGTCTATCACGAGTGTCTCAAGAGTCTATCAGGAGTCTTCGGAGTCTGTCCGGAGTCTCTTCCTCCGTCCGCAGGCTTCTCTCTTAGGTATCTCTCGTAGGAGTCCCCTTCTCTTTCTCAAGTCCACTCTTTTAAACTCTAGGGGAGGGTTCACTCCACGCCCCTCATCAATCCCCATTGGCCGACCTCAGGGTTTTGCACCCGGCACCAACGGTCTTGCACGTCATCCATTCGTGCAGAGATGACAAAAGTCCGGTCCCTCTCAAAGGTTCCCGGCGACAAGGGCCCGGCTGACATCTGGCACTTCAAACACCTCGCCGCCGCCTGCAGAGGCGCCAGCATTCAAGACGTACAATCACTGCCCATGAATAGAAATAATGCAGCGATGCCTAGTCCATAGTGTCCCCCAGACACACCGACGCCGACGGTCCAGCTGTCTGATACAACACAATGCAGCTAAAAACAAGTTTTCTCCAGCTGTGGAAATGTTTATGAATAGAGGCGCTTTCTCCATTGTGACGACGTTACAACTCCTTCCCCCTGAAAACGTCCATTTCACTGGACTGCTCTGGTCCAATGTAGGATCTGTTCTTATGACTGACTCAAAAAAAAGAATGTCTTAACAATGAGATCAACCAGGACAGCAATCCAATAATAAAAAAAACACTCAAAAATATGATAATAAGTAAATCCAAAATTCCATAACATTTTACACACTTTACAATAAAAACTTAAATTTCAAATCTTGGATTCTTTTCTTAATGTTACATCTCATCTTAAAAAAACTTGAGTTTTAAGCGAATAAGTTAAATGCTAACATTTTATTAATATTACTATACGTTAAATCACACGTAACTACTGTACTAGACATCTATGTGCTTACACTTGGCTGAGAGACACAAAAGATTTTCAGTAACACATAAATTTTTGTTTCCACCATATACACACAATACAGTAATATAGTAATATAGACACAAAAATACAAGAAAAAGTTAAAATTAATTAATAGGAAATTTTTAAATGACTGCTTATTCCAGTCTGTTTAATCCAATGACATTTCCATGTAACTTTCTTTAATTAAAGTAAATGATTTTTTTAAAATTACAGTAAAAAAAACTGTAAATACAAACATTTGGAATTATTTGGGCTAAACAACATTAGTTTAAAGATAAATTTCCATCTTGACACTTTGCACACTTTCTCACAATATTTATAACAAGTTATTCCCCAATTCATTATCTTTCCTACTACAACGTTGGGTAAAGTGGTAATTATGGCACTATCATTAAAAATACAATTAACCTCGTACTTCCTCAGCTCACGAAATGAACTCACTACATCTCTATTAAGTACACGTAGGAAATTTTCCCACTGCTCTAATTTACCTTTGGTCGGTATGAATTCCGATCTCACACTCCTCAACCCTTCTAATACCAAGTCTATTTGCTTTACACGATTTTTCCAAATTTGCGCCAAGATGTCTATATTAACCAATCGACGTAAAGCAAACTGCGGTGACCGTTCCAAAACCTGAGTAGTTAATTTACATCCATAATCAGATGCGCATACGATCTTAAACCTCCTTTTCCTAATGTAAATGCCAAATGGCATTACGTATGTGGCATACTTCTGATATGTCAGCATAAGTGAACGACGAAAGTACCACTTCCACAAATCCAGTACCGTGACCCACGAGGCCGCGCTATTCATTTTTACAAGACCTTCCATTTTTAACCAAAGATGAAACTCGGCTCGCGTCACCTGGTTCAAACGCGTATACTTAATATACGGGTAAGGGTATCGGTTCACTTTTCTTAACTTAACAGCCGACAGTGTACGATTGAACTGCCCCATCTCGCTTACACTCACATCCCTAGGATACACAAACTCCTCTCCCAGAGTATTAATCAATCTCAGGTATATCCAAAAATTTTTAATTTTAAAAGGTTTTCTTCTAATTAACTGATTATCCCTCTGCATTAAAGAAATCTTCCCGGGATCTGGAGGAAACCTTTCTTTATTTCTATCAACGACCATTCGTAAATAGTTAATTCTATCCGGCGGTAATTTAAAGTGCAGTTGACTTTCCCTTAAAACACCCCGAAAGTCAAAATCCATAAATAGCTTTACCGGATAAGGGAATTCGGTTTCTTTCTCCATTCCCTCCGAGCTATTTTCTGTAACAAAATTTACAAATTCCGGCCTCCTACGATACAGTTTTACCAAATTTACACGATAAATTGCACTACGATCCCTTTTTCTCGGTAAATCGTAATTAAATTCTAAACTTGTCATTTTACCAGCCCCTAACCAATTCTTATCAATACCCTTTGAATTGGAGGGAATCAAACGCATTGTTGATTTATCTCCGACATCTTTCCTAACAACGGCGCACGCGTAAATTTCTTTCCCTTTCCTCTGTTCCGCTTTTATACTAGCCATTGTAGGGTTTTGAAAACTTTTATGACCTACTGTTAGGCCCGCTCCCCTTTCAACTGAGAGTTGACTAGCCTCCTTTTCATCATTCTTAATTTCACAACTCAATGTTGCAGGGATAGTAAAACCCGTATCTACTATCAATCCTCGAGAACTTACTCCTATGTCCTCATGATTTATTACTGGCTGTGCAACCGTCATCACAGCTGTAACACTCTCCTTAACTGCCCTTGACCCCACCTTCCTTTCAGAATCACGAATTCCAAAATTATCGACTTCTTTCCTTTTCGCAAGCCTAGACAGTTTATCCTTCTCTTTTTCTACCCCTCTCACTTCGGACGGGGGATTAACACACGTGCGTTTCACCGGGGGGTCACAAATCTCAATTCTAACTTCAGAAGGCATGGCGGTTTTTCCACTTCTATTAACATCCGGATTACTTACCGGCCTACACTTTTTAATCGGTTCACTAACTTCCCTCGACCGATTTCCTGACAAATAACTCTCCTGTGCGCAATTCTCGACTTTATCTTCTACTTTTAGATGAGATTCCTGATTTTGTAACTTATCTCGGCGTATAGCTCGCAATCGCTCTAATTCTCGTTCCCTCATTAGTTTACGCTCTTCAAACTCCCGTTCAAGTTCCCGTTCCTTATTTTCACGTTCAAGTTTTTCACGTTCACGTTTTTCATCCAAAATACACTCCAACAAACATTCAACTAATTCTTCATTATAGTATTCACTCTGACAAATTCTATTCTTAATTTCTATCTTAGGTAAAGTATTATCGGCTTCGACTCCCATTTCTTTCGCCATTTCTACTAATACGTCTTTTCTTTGCCTTAATAAGTACGCCATGATGCACTAATACACACAAAACCAAACTAAGCTTAATTGTCACAAAAATTATACAAAACTCAACGCACACTAGAAATACACTAGACCTAGATTTAACTATAATTCACAAAAATCCTAAAACAAAACAGTACTCTCCACAGTAACTGTACCAATGAAACAAGTATAACTACTGTATACTTAACTATATTTCACAAAAACGCACAAATCTTAAAAGCAATACAGTACTCTACACAGTAACTGTACCCCGAAACAAGTATAACTACTATATACTTAACTATATTTCACAAACGTGCGCCAATCTTAAAAACAATACAGTACTCTGCACAGTAACTGTACCAACGAAACAAGTATAACTACTATATACTTAACTATATTTCACAAATGTGCGCAAATCTTAAAAACAATACAGTACTCTGCGCAGTAACTGTACCAACGAAACAAGTATAACTACTATATACTTAACTATATTTCACAAATGTGCGCAAATCTTAAAAACAATACAGTACTCTGCACAGTAACTGTACCAACGAAACAAGTATAACTACTATATACTTAACTATATTTCACAAACAACAATACTAATAAATCGCACATTTATACATCATACAAAACTTAAAAAATCTTTCTAGTCTCTCTTTCTAGTGTTTTCTAACTTTACCTAGTACGTGAATTCTCATACTACCAAAATTTTACATACATTAATCATAACAATAATGATAATCAATTGCTGCCCCGAGTATAATCTCAAAGAAAAGACTCACCTTTCTGTTTCGAATCACTGCCAAAATCTATGGCACACCTGGTAGGGAATCACACACTGAATCCTCTCTTGACTTCCTTCAAAATCAGCCGACGGAAATCAGGGTCTGTTTTCGGCTTTCCTCCGCTTGTTTCTTTCGTTGATTCACCCAACACGATTCACATACAGTAAAATGGACAGCAGGCTCTCCGGAAATTTTCCAGCAACAGGAACACACTTTAACGATAAGGATGGAGACACCACAGGAACTCAGGAGAAATTTGCGTTGTTTAAAGTTCTTTTATTTTTCTCGCACACACGGCTGGCATTTTCTCTCTTTGTTATTTCCTTTTTCTCAAAAGTTAATTTAAATAAAAAAGGATTCGGGCATTTAATTAATTAGCTAAATGCCAATCCCAGCTCGCTGCCACCAATTTAATTAGCTGTAACGTCGTGGCTCCACATTGAAATTGTACGCTATGCTAATTATTAAAGAATCTCTCGTTGTATTCTATCAGCCGTCTTTCCGGAGTCTCTTTGCTCCCTCCTTCATCAGCAGGCCTCTCTCTTCGGTATCTCTCGTCCGAGTCTCTCCAGCAGTTCATCAGGAGTCCTCCTTCGTCAGCAGGCCTCTCTCTTGGGTATCTCTCGTGGGAGTCTGTCCGGAGTCTCTTCCTTCGTCCGCAGGGTTCAATTCCGGGAATCTCCCGTGGGAGTCTATCACGAGTCTCTCAAGAGTCTATCAGGAGTCTTCGGAGTCTGTCCGGAGTCTCTTCCTCCGTCCGCAGGCTTCTCTCTTAGGTATCTCTCGTAGGAGTCCCCTTCTCTTTCTCAAGTCCACTCTTTTAAACTCTAGGGGAGGGTTCACTCCACGCCCCTCATCAATCCCCATTGGCCGACCTCAGGGTTTTGCACCCGGCACCAACGGTCTTGCACGTCATCCATTCGTGCAGAGATGACAAAAGTCCGGTCCCTCTCAAAGGTTCCCGGCGACAAGGGCCCGGCTGACATCTGGCACTTCAAACATCTCGCCGCCGCCTGCAGAGGCGCCAGCATTCAAGACGTACAATCACTGCCCATGAATAGAAATAATGCAGCGATGCCTAGTCCATAGTGTCCCCCAGACACACCGACGCCGACGGTCCAGCTGTCTGATACAACACAATGCAGCTAAAAACAAGTTTTCTCCAGCTGTGGAAATGTTTATGAATAGAGGCGCTTTCTCCATTGTGACGACGTCACACTTCTAAATGAAGTCTTCCTAAGGTACGGCGTGCCCCGTCGACTAATATGTGACAATGGGACTCAATTTGTAAGTGCGGTAATGCAGCAGTTATGTTATGTCTTGGATATCAATCAAAGTCTCATTCCCGTATATCACCCACAGGCAAATCCAGTAGAAAGAAAAAATAGGGGCTTGAAACCTCGCTTGGCAATGATGGTAGGTAACAACCATACATTATTGATTGAAAAGCTACCAGCTATTAGGTTCGCATTGAATACTGCAAAATGTGAGTCCACAGATCACACGGCCGCATACCTAACCTTCGCCAGAGAATTACGAACTTTAGACCAAGTAAATACTGATCTACGATCTGTCATCCATAACGATAATTTTGTACCTGAATTTACGCTCTATTTAAACGCTTTGAAGGATATATGTCACAAATTAAAGAAAATATTGAGATGAGTCAAGATCGTCAAAAAACATCTGTTGACAAATCACGTAGAGCAAGTCCTGACTATAAAGTTAATGATCTAGTATGGGTTCAACTGCACCCCTTAAGCAAAGCGAGTCAAAACAGGAGTGCCAAACTGATGCCCAGGAGAGACGGGCCATACATTGTGCTATCCCAGAGATCCCCCACCACATTTGTAGTAGCTATTTGTGACAAACCTTTAGGTGTTTATCATGCATCAGCTTTAACACCTTTTCTGAATGTCATACAAACCCAGTCTCCTGTAGTACCTCTCAGGAGAAGAGGAAGGCCTCGCAAACAACCATTGATTCCTAGAGGAACTGCTGGAGAGAATGCCATATTGTCTGATTGTACACCACCTCGCCGAGACGGTCTTCGGCGGTGTAGGGGGAGAATGTAACAGTTACATTTAAACTCCGCCTTCCCTTGACAAATAACGACAGCCAGGTGGCGCTACTTGTTCTTGGGGAAAAAGAGAACGTTTTTCCTGAGATCTTGTTCCGCCGGATGGTCCCCGAGCCATAGATACACGTGGAGTCAGGGAAAGCCTTTCCCTCCTTTTATGTCTCATTACTACACTACATATTTTGTGTGTGTGTCTCCTTGTGTTGTGGAACTTCATTAACATTAAAATATCTTGTTCCTGTAACCATCAAAGCCTGCAATACTTAATCTTTCACAACATGGGGGCATTACAAACTTGAATTCAATGCAGAGTAATATTATGCTTACATAAAGATTCTCACAATCTTTTCTGATAAGGCATATTATTTTTAAATCAAATACTTAATGATGTGTTTTTATATAAAATAAACTGTTAATTTTCACTTTTTTAAAATTCTCATGCATATATTTTAATTATTTAAATTTTAACTTATGGTGTTTTGATAAAATAATTGAATTTAAATTAAGCCGTAAATTAACTTGGCACAAATTTGTCGACATTTGTTAGTCATTTTAATAAATAAATCGAAGTCAACACATAATATTTATTCCGAAGTAATACAATTCGATAATAATTTGTAGGAGGAATGTTTACAAAAATTAAAGAAATTTTTCTGTGATTTTTACCTTCCACAAATTATATTAACTTCTAAATTATTGCTTATTATTCTTTACTTTTAAAAATTAATGTCATTTTTTTCTTTAAATTAAAATGAATTATTATTAAAGGGAATCATACTATTGCAAAAAGTAACAATTTTTAGAAATTAAATTAAATTTTATTATTTGCTATCTCATTTATTTAAAATACATGTTAAACTTGTAAAAATGTTCATTTCTTAGTCTGTGTATGTAGAATATTAGTTAATATGAAAATTTTTGATACATGTAGAGAATTACCTTTTGGTGAAAGTGTATTTTTTCCCATCATCTTTCATTGTTTGTCTGATCTTCATCATTTTTTTTTTTTTTGAAATCTCAGTGGCTAATTCTTTGAAAGTGGCTACTCAAGAAGTATCTATTAGTTTTTAATAAATATTTTTTATTTGTAACCTTTTTTTCTGATCACCCCTCGTAATTATGGATATTTCAGAAATCATTCTGCTCAAATGAACAGCAAACGTTGGTGTAGTGACGCTGTGAATACATCTGTCACAGAAGAAAACAAATTAGTTCCTAACATCAGAATTAAGCAGTTATCTTATCCTTTGCCACATATCCTTTCTCTTTATCAATGGCTTGCTTCAAATGAACTTTTGAAAAGGTGCGTTAATTGCAGAACCCAAAATACTAATGAAAGTTTGTACAACATGATTTGGTCAAAGTGTCCAAAGAAGCTATTTGTGTGTAAAGACAGAGTTACACATGCCGTAATGGAAGCAATTTGTGAATTCAACAAAGGGACTCTACGTACTGTGAGAGAGATTCAAAAAGCATTACATATACCTTTGGGGAAATGTTCGCATGATCTTGGTGTGATGCTCGAATCCCGTAAAAGATTATCTAGAATCAGACGGAAAAACACCAAATACCAGCATGCATGGTAATTGATAAAAAAAAACTATTTTAAAAAGAGAAATATTAATTAAAAAAAGGAAGGAGTTGCATATAAAGTAGGATATTTCTGAGGTATTATAATACTGTATTTTTTTAAATTTGTTTTTATAAAATGTTTGCATGTAAATATTTTATATTAATAATTTTATAATTTCAGTTCTTTTCATCAAATGTTTTTTATACAAATATATCATTTAAATATTATGTGAAGCAAAATATTTTAAAACTTCTGTTACAACAGAAAAAAAAATTTCTAACGTTTTCTTGATATTTATGTGCAATTATTACTGTGTAAATTTTTTTTCATTTTTTAAAAAATTAAAATTTTGTGAATATATGCAAAATTACACCTCATATTGTTTTATTGAATATAAATATTATATGAAATGCTTTCATAAATTGCATATTTTATAATAGTATGGCTTACTAGTGAGGATATTTGAAATGATCCTGTAATATTTTGTGGTTTGATTTACCAACCAAAACTATAAAAAGTTCTTAAATTTTTTACTTTGTACTTATATGCCCGTTCTTCACACGGGTGTGAATTTATTTATATCCAACATGTTGTGAATGAATTTTCTCATTTTTTCCAGTATTACCGTATTTACAGATGAAATGTAACAATTTTCTATAAAATATATTATATTTACATCAAGTTTGCCTGCCTACATTTAAAATTCAAATTAATAATTTATTTCATTGTCGGTCAGTTCTTTGATGAAAATGAATTTTATTTTTACAATGTATTGCATATAAAGACTTAATACATATAAAGATATCAGAAATGGTTCTAATAAAATATAACATTCTCTATTTGTGACTGTCTGATTTACTTAGTAATTATCTTTTAAAAGTGGAAATTTTTTTAGCAATGACTTTTTATATATAAAGAGTAAAATTTAATTAAGTACTTGTAATTAATTAATTTTATTAATTAAAGAATATTTTTAATTCAATAATTTATTTTTTAGTGTTTTTGTTGACAAAATCAGAAGAATTAATTGTTGTCTTGAGGTATACGAGTTGGGGGACTTTAGACGATGGACCCTGAAAATTTTTTGTGTGTGCATCACTTAGCACGTTATAAAAAAACTTGGTAGAGGAATTTAGATGAAACTTCTGTAACACTGTAATATTGATACATTTATTTCACAAATAGAAGATAGATTTAGAAGTATGCCAAATATTAATTCTGATTTCAAAACCTGCGAAAACACACAAGATATATTGCAATACATGCTAAATAATTTAGTTATTTCTACATGTATTAACTATTTTAATATTTTTTCTAAGTTGCAGTTACTATAGCATGTGCTGAGAGCTCTTTCAGCATATTAAAAAGTTACCCTAAATCATGCATGTGTACAGAAAGCTTAAATGCGCTTGCTCTATTAAGCATCGCTATAAAAAAATTGAAATTTTTGTAAAAATAACATTACACACAATACAGATATACATGGGTATGCGACACTTGGATCACAAATTAATATTAATGCAAGTATGAAACGATATTAAAAATTCACACATTACAATTTTTATAACAAATTCAATAACTTTTTTTTCTTTATATGAAGAGCCTATAACATGTTGATCTACTTTATTTAAAAAGTTTTCTTTGTTCATCTCATAATAGAGTGAGTTTTTATGAAAGTTTTTGATTAGTAATAAATATTTATCCATTGAAAATGAATTTTATTCTTACAACACAGATGGAAAAAATACAATATATATATGAAATATAATTATGAATATATATATATGAAAATAATTACAATATATATATGAATTCAATATATATATGAAAAGTCGCATAAATTTCCATTCACAATTAAATTAAAAATGTATCACGTAAACAAAACAAATATTTCTGTACAATTCAAATGATGAATAACATTTAAAAATATGTGAATTTAATAAAACAGTGAATCACAAGATTGTTGCGTTAGATATTAAATAAACTTTTCAGGTCATAAAAGTAATTGAATATATTTCAGCATTCAAAAATATACAACCAGACATAAATAAAATTGAGGTGTTTTTTTTAATTGGCATAAGTCACTTTGTTTTTAAAGCTAAAAAGTACCCTTTTTAAAATATACTTTTTTTGATATACAGTCAAAATATAATTTATATTAAGTTGATTCTGAAAGCAAAAAGTCAGTTCAACCAGCTATGACTTAAGAATTTAAATTTTTTCAAAGTTATAAAATGCTGAAATTTTAAAATTTTTTAGTCATTTTACAAGACGTATGTTTAATAGATTGTTGTCAACTTAAGTTTGTATGGATTTGAAAATCTGTTTCATTGTTTTTTTTAAAATTATTTTCTTAGTTAAAACTTTGGAAAAACACAAATTTTTTTTAAATGTTAATTTTAGCATTTTTTAAACATATAACCAGAGGTCTCAGACCGAAATCAACACTAACTTTTATAGAACATATGTTTGGGAGTATCTACAAAAAATTTCAACACTATCTTGAACAGAAAAAATTTATGCAACTTAGAAGCATTTTCATTAATTATTAACTCAGTTACAGCAACACATAGCACAAATTATGTACACATTTAATTCATATATTTTATGTCACTTGAATTAATGGCTTATGGAAATTACAAAACAACATGCTTACAATGAAAAACACTCTATTTACATTATATGAAGTAACAATAACAAGTACGAGAGAACAAGTTCAAAACACTCAGATTTTTTGTTCGATTGTAAAAAATGATTTTTTTCCAAACACTAATCGTTTCTTTTTCTTGTGAGGCAACCATTTAAGCAAAATAAGACGTTTTAAAAATTATAATGTTAAACTAAAATAACAAAATAATCGTAGCTTATAACAGTAAACAACCGGCAGCGTAATCACGTGACACGGTTTTCACGTGATCGTGACGTCATATGAATTTAGTCCATATGGAATTCTCTTCTAGCAGCAGACATTCAAAATCTGTTTGACATCATGCCACGTCGTATAGCAGCACTTATTGCAGCGCATGGTGGCTACACCAAATACCGATTTCGGATACTTTCTTTTTTTTTTCTTTGAAAATTTCGTCATTCATTTGTACTAATACAAGTCGTTTGTCCATTAAATTTCATTTAATTCTGATGATTCCTTCATGATGTTGCATTTTTTACAAACAGCAGTTTATTATCCAAAAAAAAACACAAAAAAAAAAACAGATACTTCTATTTAATTTTTTAATACGCATATATTCACATAAGAAAAGAATATGCTATTTAAAATTTTTAAGAAGACACTTTCTTTCTAAGCTCCATAATAAGCCAATTTATATTATTTGAAGACTCCTTCATTTCTCTTTGCATATTCTAAAAAATAAATAATAATAAATTCTTGGTGTTCATCTTCAAACTTGACACCTTTTTTTAAAAACAACTAAATTCTGTTTTTTTTTTTTTTTTGCAGAGTTTTTGATGAAATTATTTATTTCAGTATCTTGAAGAAAAAAGTTTTATTCATTTATATATTAAGTTTTCAAAAACTTTTTTCTGCTAAACATATTTTTAATACAAAAATTTATTAACAAATTTAGTATAAAGTGTTTTTAATGCTTTAATGTTACTTATTTATTTAACTGTTCATTTTATGCTAGTAGATATAAAATACTATGTTCAAATAAATGTTTTGAAATTCTAAATCTTCTGTGTTTTTTACGTATGCTTTAAAATATGATTTTAAAAAAAATTGTCATTTTGTTTCACTCTTAATAGTGGCCGCGGTAATCTAGTGATTATGGTCATGAATTCGATGCCGGAATGTAGCGGCCTATTCTATAGGGTGGGTATTCTGATGCCACAGAATACCCACCCTATAGAATAGGCCGATATACATTAATATTTTAATGTTGTTGTGGTGTGGTAAAAGGTTAATGTAATCCTTTCACTGTCTTGACTTTTTATACATTTTAATCAGTTTTTTAAAAATCTTGTATACAAATGAATACGTATTGCTAAAATCACAAAGGAAAATTTTTTGAAGTGCATTCCCTTCACGGTTATACTTGAAACATTTTATAAAAATTCAATCACAAGGATGAAAGTTTATAAGAAATATAGCTTTTGTTAGAAACAAAATGAAGTAGTTAATTTATTTTTAATTACTTGCACGATCTGGATGTCAAGCTGGATGCGTATAGGCAAAAGTTCTTCCTTCTACCTATGTAATAATTTTTCTATGAATGATATATTTTATATGAAACATATAGCGTTTTTAGTGACACTGATTGCTGTGCTCTTGGGCCTGAGTTCGAATCCCGGAGAAGGCATAAATATTTGTAAATGAAGAGTGCCTTTGTGCGGCATAGGGGTACTCTCAATAGCCCTCGAGCCGCAAGTCTCCCTGTGAGGTTCATGGAAGGGGAAGAGAGGTGGAAGGCTGTTGATCAGCCCCAGAGGGTTCTCCTTTAAAATTGGGGTGGAATAGAGCTAAATCGCACTGTCACCTGTATAGTGCTCAAAGCTGCGGATAACGACAAGCGTAAATCTAGCCCCTTGCCATCGAGGAATTTCGTGGGCCTTATTTGATATTGCTCTTTCGTACATACCAAGATGATTCCACTTCCATGCATACATTTTACCATGTTTTCATTAACTCGCTTTCTTATATGTCCGGGTGGAATTTTGTAGTTGATTTTAAACCACCTTCCCGATGAGCCAGAGACTTGAAATTTGGACACCATAGCTTAGAAGTGGATAACAAAGCATGAAAATGTGAAAAAAGTTCTAGTCTGGAGCCCATGCCCCGATTTCGACAAAGGGCCCCGTAACTCCGGAACTTACACGAACAAAGACCACCTGTCGATAGCATGGGTCTAGTTACGTCTGCGTATACAATTTCTTGGCTCTGGGGTCAACAGGTTAAAGTGTTTTTATTAACTCGCTTTCCTGTATGTCTGTCTGAGTGGAATTTTGTAATTGATTTTAAACTATTTAACTTTCCCGATGTGCAAGAAACTTGAACTATAGCTCAGAAGTGAATGGCAATGCATAAAAAGGGTCATAAAAACATGGTACATGAATTTTTTTTATGAAGAAAGTTATTTGTTTTTGTCTGTTGATGAACAATGTATTACGCTGGCATAAATTGAAATTTTAATCATTTGATGCCTTGTGTTTTATCTTCTATGGCATTTCTGCAACATATTTCTAGTTTTTTGTCAATAAAGCTTACCTGCTCTGTTTTCCGAGTCAGCTCCATTCCAATATGGTTCAATAACACTCTTCATTTTCAATTTTGATACCAAATTCATGTTATTTTCTTCTAAAAATTGAAAGAATTTTAGTCGTCGTCATCACTTTGTGACGGAACTATGCGGGTTTTCACTAGCCTCTTCTCTTTTCTTTAAATCAAAATGTTTATTTCAACCAACCTTCATTGAGAAACCAAACGTGATTTATGTAAATGAGGAATATTATATAAATTCGGTTTTCGTGAGTTGAAACTGAGTGAAATAAGAGGCCAAGTTAAGTTAAGTGAAGAAAGTGAGCTGTCGACACGTAGTTGTTGACAAGTCAAGTGAAGTTGATACGTTTGATGTGTGCAAGAAGAAGTGGTTAGTGAAGAATGAAAAGCAGTGAAACTAAATATTACGGAGCGTGGAGCCATCGTCATTTGATCCAGCTAAAGATAGTGCCTGAAGTTCTCTATGAAGGAACCGAAGCATTAAGGAATCAGGTATCGTAAAATTGATTAAGTAAAAGCTGATTATTAGTGTGCGGCGTAGTTGTAAATGAGCGTATTTAAGCTATTTCAGCTACAGTTGAAGTTCTGTAATATTATCCTCACCTCTGCACTCTACCATTCTTATATACCTTAATTAGTATTGTGTTGTGTTTGTTCATAATCAGTAATACGAATTAATAAATCAAATTAGATTGGCATTGTGTCTGTAGATTATTTAGTTCCTCCTACACATCTAGCCGGGTTTACAGATAGACAGGAGGGTTCGAATATAAGGGGTAACTGCAGGTTACCACAACTTAGTATGGAAGCAATTCTCATTTGGAATTCACTAATTGATAACTTCCACGTCATTAGGGTTTCTTGGATCTCCATGGCTCCAAATGCTTTATCGAAGTTCTTGTCCTTCACATCAAGTCATTTTTGCCTTGTGTGATACTCCTCACTGTGGACTCCCATAATTCCCACACAATTCTGTGATAGTACTTTAACAATACTTCTTAAAGTTAATGATAATATTTACCTAATACTAGCACATACAAATGTCTTTGTTTTTTTTAAAACACATCAATATTATTTTTATTTTTTAGAGAATCAATGACTTTTATGTGAGCTTGCCGACTGGGTGGTTTGTCCCTGGTCTTCTACATTCAAGGTTTCGGGTTCGACCCTGTCCCAAGTCGGTGACTTTTCATGCTGCACAAAATAGACAGCAGCCATGTCGTATGATTATGCGGTATGTAAAAAATCCCCGAAGTGCCAATTTAGCTTGGGTGTTCTCGGCAAAATTAAATTCCTAAGTTCAATTTCGCATCGTCAGAGCTCAGGTGCCTCCATCTGGGGAGGAAACTGGGCGTTAATTACTTCCTGCAATTGGTATCGCCTATATGGTGTCGCACTAAAAGGTGATACCAACTCTTGGGGAATTTACCAGGTCTGCAAAGTTAAAAAATACCATTACACAGACCTAATAGAGAAAAAAAACCTTTTATGTGAACTTCTCTAGCTGCTTGATATGACATTTCAATCATGTTTTATTATTTACTTTTTTAATCCTTATATTACGTATGTTTAATCACTAAATTATGTTATCAACCCATCAAATGCCTATTAAATCTATTATAGAAGTACGGGCTTTATTATTATGGGAGAAAATTACTAGAATCCCAGAATGTCTATCCCATTGGAAAGATTCTTTATCCTATACCAACAGAAATCTCAAATCACAGAGAGGCTTCCTTCAGAAAGTCATGAGAGAGCCCTTAAAGAGCTTCATAGTTTTCATTTCGAACCAGAAGATATAATAAAATCTTCCTGCCCGACTGAAAGGTATGACTTTGCACTTTCAACATAGCTGTTCTATGAGGTCCAAAAGAAAGAAACAGATAGTTAAATCCTAAGGACCCTTTCTTCGGAGACTTTGGATTCCTTATACCCTGAAGATGAATGGCTATACGTTTACACAGATGGTTCCAAGTTGACAGATTACAGTAATACAGGTGCTGGAGTCTACTGCAACCTATTCTCCTTCTATACACCAATAGGAATTAACAGCACTGCTTTTGATGCCGAAATTTCAGCTATACGTATTGCTCTATCTCAACTTCTTTGCCACACAGATCGTGTTTCAAAAGTAGTTATTTTGTTTGATTTAAGGTGGCCCTCCAAGCAATATCTTCCATCGAGGCACCTTAGTCAAAGGATATTCACAAATTCAACTGTTAATTAGAGATTTACTTCAATGCCATGTAGACATTGCCATGCAATGGATTTCGGCGCACTGTGGCATTGATGGGAATAAAAATGCCGATTGCTTGGCGAAGAAGGGGACAAAAATCTTACAAACCTCTAACAATACAGTTCTTTTTTATAGCGCCAAAAGAATTATAAATAAACACTACAGAAAGCACTTCTGGTCTAAATTCAATCAAAAGAATAAACAAAAAGTGTAGTTTAGCAAACTCCTTCATATTTCAAAATGGCCACGAGATAGAGCTGTGGCCGATTTTCGAATCACCACTGACCACTACTGCCTATCCAAGCATCTAAACATGATAGACATTGCCCAGAGTCCACTTTGTAAGCTGTGCGACTCCGATGAAGAAATGGACGCCATTAATGTGGCACGCTGCCGTGCACTCAGCTCTGGATCCATGTGTAGCAGATATTGGGAAGCCAAAAACAAAACGTGTGATTTATAGACTATACTGTGAACTTGTGTTTCCTTTCTTATTTTTTATTTCATTATTTTTTGTGTTGTCCTTTTGTTTGCTTTTTGTCAATATTCTCTGCTTCTCATTTTGTTTGCAGTTGTCTTGTAATCCGCCATTGGAAATAAAAAAGAAAATTATGTATGCAGTAGGAAAATAACTTTATTCATTGTTGGCATGTTTAGCAGAAAAAAAAAAAGTTTCCGCCGAAGAATCATGGCCTTGGTTTATGGATGAGAAAGTTCTAACCAGATTTTGCTATTTATATCATGAAAGCTTTTTTACTTTCTCTTGAAAACTTGAGTAAATAGTTCCATAACTTTCATTACAAGACTTGCATAAAGTTCAATCCCGTAAATTCTTCATCCCATGGAATGGTGGTGTTCAACAGAAACACGAGTGAATACATTTTAGAAAATTCTGTCGTAATTTTTTAAAAAATTAGCTTGTGTGTTAAAATGTAATTTGCTTTGGTTTGGAAAGATGTCCTGCTGGTGTCAGTTGATTCCGTGTCAGTGAGTTCATTCATCAAAAATTGCCATAGTTTCATGAATTTCAGCATGAATGTGTGTAAATGTTTTTAAGTAACAAATCTGACAGAAAGAAAACATTTTCAAAAATTTGCACATACATAAATTTTTTAATATGGAAGTCATTTTATATTACAACTTCAATAAAAGCGAGTTGGGGATATATCACACACTTGACACTTTTCTTTGATATGAATGAACAAATGTCACCATAATTTATTAATTCTATAAAAAGACAAGCAGCATATTTAAAAGAAATTAATCCTCAACAGAAATGATAGCTTTTCTTTGATTTATATATCAAAATGTGCATTTAAAGAAGAGAATTTTTTTAAAATATTTCCCAAACATGAGGTTTCCCTTGGTATGAATAAGTAAATGCCTCTTTAAACTACTTGACTTACTGAAAGCCATATTAATATTTCGCCAAAAAAGGCATTTTTCCTTTGTATGAATACGTAAATGTTTTCTTTAAGAACCACTTCAGAAAAGCCTTATTGCATATTTCGCAAACATGAGGCTTTTCCTTGTATGAATACGTAAATGTTCTTTAAGACACTTCAGAAAAGCCTTATTGCATATTTCACAAACATGAGGCTTTTCCTTGGTATGAATACGTAAATGTTTTTAAGGAACCACTTCAGAAAAGCCTTATTGCATATT
>BMAO01020034.1:0-30348 GCA_019973975.1 Trichonephila clavata | reverse complement strand
CAAAATAGTTAAAAAATCTGTATATATTTTAAACTAACTAATCGTAATTAAAGACAATGTGATTAATTTAATATTTTCTCTTTCTATTAAATTTAGAGCTAGATTCTTTGGCATTCCCCCGATAAAGATTTTTCTATTTAGTAAGGAAAAATTCGATTGTCTAAAAAAAAAAGCAACTTTTCAAGAATTTCCTATTTAATTCTTTCATTTCCATCTGATTATATTCTTTTTAATAAATAATACACTATATCAAAGAAAATATATTTCCTGCCATTTGTCAATTCATTTCAACAATTAAAATTGAAAAGAGCGGTGAATTTGTTCTTTCATTATTTAGAGAAGGCAACGATAAATATAAACGGTTTTACTTAAGAATTTCGAATGGAGAGAAAAATATGGAAACACTTTTCCATTGCAGAAATTAATATTTAAACAGAGCACTACACAAACTTTAGTTAAGATTTTGCATATTATTTTTCAGGGATATAGTTTTGGCAAGATTTAATGATTTTTGTTGAAGTATTTTAAGAAACTTTATCTTTTTAAAGAAAGGTATTAAAAATAATAAAATGATTCGATGAATTGATAAATATGAATAGAGACTGCAAGCAAGGCATGCATGATAATCGTTCATAAGAGATAATTCGAAAGAAATAAAAATTGGATTTAAAACTCAAGTGTGATTAAGAAAACATTGTTTTCGTTGCATTCAAAATTACCGGATAGCAAGTTATTTTATGC
The DNA here is from genome assembly GCA_019973975.1 of Trichonephila clavata. Lineage (NCBI taxonomy): Eukaryota > Metazoa > Arthropoda > Arachnida > Araneae > Nephilidae > Trichonephila > Trichonephila clavata. The sequence goes on along the minus strand of BMAO01020034.1, from coordinate 29,607 downwards.
TATGTAATTTTATATGTTTACTTCTCATTGAAGTTTATTGTTAATTGTTATTCTTAAGTAACTATTTAGTTTCATTATGCAAAAACTACTTCAATTATAGTATATTGAGTTTGTATGTCAGTATTTTTTGTTTGGTTAGTATTAAATAGTTTAAATTCAAGTATATTTGCATACGGCTTTTACTCTGCACAAATTTGTTTTTCAAAATTATCCACTTCATCGAGAAAAATTTATTTTTGTCTCAATAGTCTAGACAAAAAGTAATAACAATTTCCAAGTTCTACTTTAAAATAGTTTAAAGACCACATTTTTTTAAAGAAAAAATTATCATATGTATCATAATTTATTTATTTTTATCCACATGTTATGGAAATTCTGTTTGAATTGTTTGTGTTTCTTTTGTAAGGAAAGACATTACGTAATTATATATATATGCTTATATTATGAAGTAAAGCTTTTTTGAATTTTCAGGAAACGTGTGTCATGAATTGTAATTTATGTATGAGCTGTTAGTTATTAAAAGTACTTATTGTTTTAATTTTGATAAATTTTGCCTAGATTTTTTTTAAATAAACGATAGTATATTTTTTTCTATTTTTACCACTTGATACAGCAGGTATTAAAATATAAATCTAAATTTGAAACTGAAGATAATGAACATTTTTCTAACAGAGATAAGTAATTATTCAGTGAGTCCAAACCTTTTTAAAACTGAAATTCAATTCTCTCTCATTGTTCTTATCGTTTACTTATACTTTTAATTATTTTCCTACTTACTATTAGTATTTTTAAATATTTTCTAAAAATACTTGTCTTCAAAAAATTGCTTTCATCTAAATTTCTTGTTGAAAACTAAATCATATATCATTGAAAAGAAGTGCCAATTTGTTTCATTGTTTTTACGAAATAGTCAGTTTTGTTCCTTTTAAAATCCTTCTTAACATTACGTTTTCTTAGAGTAGAGATAGAAAACAACTTTCAAAAAGGAACTGTAAAATTATTGTTAAGAAAAAATACACAATATAGTATATGTTACTAACCCTCCCTCTAAAAAAATGTACCTATTTTCCTCTAAGGATTCTATTGATAACATTGAAAAGTTTGATGAAATGTCACACTTCAGAAAGCATGTAACCTTGGGAAAAGACGCCATAAAGTAATATAAAAAGAGATGCAAATACTGAAGGTTATTTTGTCTGAAAGAAGAGATACAGTTCAAGAGAAAAAAAACATTTGCTGAGATATTCTTTCTCAGAGACTGTCTGGTTTGATTTTTATTCAAGAAAAAAAAATTGCAGAACGTTAGCTCAATATTCAACTAATACAACAAGTAACAGAAGAAAGAGTTTTAGAAAGTTCTACTTTTTTCCAGAAATTTAGAATATGTTGGCCAATGAATACATTTCTGTATTTAGATTAGCTTTTAAGTCAATCATAAATTGTGTACAGAGAAATACATTCGAGCTCACGCCTTTTTTATATCATGTTCATCTTTTAAATTTCCCTTCAAGCTTGATGAAATTCTGAGAAACAGTTAAGATTCCTCTTTGAATCTTCATTTTCACCAAGATAAAATAAAGGTAAAGAAAAGTTTCAGCGTGTCGATTCCATCAACAGAAAACTTCTCTGTTTCAAAGAACTTATTAGAAATGATGCTGATTGTTCAAGAAACCAATTGTTCAAAGTTCAGTACATTGATAAAAATGATACAAAAGCTCCTTATACCTCTTAACTGGGTAGCCCGAACACCGTACAAGCTACATAAATGCGCCACAACCAGTTTTCCCGTACGCTGTACGGGCACTAGTATTTTATTCATTCTATCTTTTGTTGTACATATTTTTATATATTATAGTGTGATTATTAGTGCTAGTCCTTAAAAGATGTAGATTGTGTGTGTGTGTCCATGGAAATACTTCCAACCGATCTTCTTTGTGATGAAGGTGGGAATTGAAGGCGGAGTGATGAAGGGGGCAGTAAGACACCCAGAGAAAATTAAGGTCATTATAATGGCACGAGGGCGAAGGCAGATTAACAAATATAGTCTAAGTAAGATTAAAAAAAAACAACTGATTATTACTAACATCTTTTTTCAATGGGGCTGTGCATTGTATTTTATACCTTTGCAGACCTAATACATTCCCCAGGAGCTGGTATCACTTTTTAGTGCTGCACCATATAGGCGATACCAATTACAGCAAGCAATTTTGACGCCCAGTTTCCTTCGCAGAGGGAGCAAATGAGCTCTTAACGACGCCGAATTTGTACTAGGATTTAATTTTGTCGAGAGCATCCAAGCCAGACAGACACTCTAAGGATCTTTCAGCGACATGGCCGCTGTCGATTTTCTGCTTCATGAAAATCCACCGACTTGTTCCGGGGTCGAATTGGCAACCTTGGGTGCAGAACGCAGTGACAAACCAACTACTTCACCCACTGGCTGAAAAAAATGTACTAACAAAAGTATACTTTAATACTGTTTACTTATGTTGATAGTATATATTTAAATCATTTCTATATCACATGTACGAAAATTCACATATTTCAGTAGTTCGGGAAGTGGGTGAAAAACTTGAAGATTACATTATTCAGACGTACATTAAATTGAATGATATAGTGTATTTAATTTCTGCAGCGCAAGTGCTGTCTTTGTGAGCAGTAGGAAAAATGTTTCCTCCACCGTATTTCATTACGTATATTATCCAAGAAAAATAATTAAATGTTAACAAGAAATTCACGTGGAATTCTTTAAAGGCCGAAGCTGCCAATTTATATTTATTTTGAAAGCAATAGTTTATTATGAATTACTTCGCGTCATCAAAACCCTTGCCTGTCTTTATAACAGGTTAGCAGCTGAAACTTTTATTCAACTCTTTTAAATGAAGAAATTCAGTGGTGTTTCAATTCCAACAATATCCTATTTATGACTAAAATATATAATACATTTTAAATATATTTGTGGCAATAGCTATTTCAAATTCGCAAATAAAAAATGTGGGCTTTAGAAAAAAAACTAATTAAAAAAATATATTCTATCAGTAATAGAATATTTTTTAAAAATTAACTCTTGTTTTCACCAGGTATTATGTATACTCTTATTTCTATTGACAGAGGAGATGTATCGAAATATTCACTAGAAAAGGGAGCACCAGTTCAAAAAAATTGGGTACCTATGCTTTAGAAGAAATGAAAATGGAAACATAATCCTGCTGATAATATCTCTATAATCCATTGTAATGTAAGACTTTGTTTTACGCCGTGCTTCAAATTGAGTGCGAATATTTTTTGCACACTCACACGCACAAAATCCTCAACCGTTTGAAAAAGAGTTACGAACATGAATTTTTTCTAAGTATTAGAAAATTTCTTTTAAGGTATATGAAACATTCTTTACAGCATACTAAGTGTACTTATAAGAAACAAACATTTACGGGTTTCTGCTTTCCACAATTATAAAACAAAAACATAGAAAGAAAACTTTAAAATTGAAAGAAAAATAAAATTATTCCTTTTTCACATTCTATAAAGTATTATGCTTAATTATACGCAATAAAAAATGTGTTTTTTTGGAACTTTTTGGACACAAATATATTGACCTTTAAAGGATTAATGAAGGAAACATTAAAATATATTCTTTCAAATTTCGGTATGAAACCTGGATTTTATTCCTCAAAGTCCATGCTTAACGATGCACCTTTTCTTGGAACATTTTTTTTGAAGGGGGAGGGGGAGGGGATTTGACTGCTTAAGGGCTTAGACATTTTCAAAACGTTGAGATTACATAGTATGCAGGGAAGTATGACAAAATATGTAGGACTGTATTACAAGTATGCAGGAAAGTATGATCTCTTAGCAGATGCTATTGAACATGACAACTAGCATCTGCCAAGAGTGCTAATTATAATTTTGCCACACTTCTGTTTTTTATATAAAATAATATAGTACTTTGCTTAAAATATGTTAATTTTCTTGAAGTAAATATAAAGGAAATATAAAAACATACTTGCGCTTTTAGTTCATTGTACGTGAATCAGACGATTGTTGATTGGTTACGGAGCTATACTGTGATTCATGTTTAGTTTTATCTAGATTAAAAAGAATCAAATTGTTTTACCTCCCGTAAAATTTATTTTTAAGTAACAGTTTTAAATACAAAATGATATTGAACTTTCACACATATAGGAAAGTTCCATCTAATTCGTAAGCAGATTCTTTTAAACCAAATCAAAATTTTGTTCTGAATATTCTTGTAAATAAAATTTCTTAAAGGTAAAATAATTAGCGCATTCATATAAATCCATAATATGTAAAATTAAAAGTTTACTCAAACATAGCCACACAGCATAAAAACACAACAATACCACAGCCATAAGCCCATACCTCAACAGACTGTTGAACAAATGATAAGTTGCGACGAAATTTGTGGCAAAGTCTGCCTCGAAGATGAGAACAACCTATTTATTGAAGGAGTATTAAACTTTTGCCTACAAATAATTTTTTTGTGATTGCAATACTCCTTAGCTAAGAAAAGAAAAGGAAGTACAAGTTTTATGCAATAATTCGCATTAAAAAGCAAAATTTTGTTGCCTAACTATATATACCTTTCCCCTTCTGTTGCATTTGGATGAGTAAGTTAGTAATCGTCATAGCATCCAATATAAAAGTATGTATATAAATTGAGCTGATTTTCACTTTTTAGATGGGATAAAAAATGCATGTATTTATGATAAGTATTTTCTCTAATAAAATTTAGAAAGAAATATTGTTCGTGTGTCAATTAGTGTTCCATGAGTCATTTTGCTTTATCTCAATTTATAAGATCATTTAAGCATTTTCAGTTACATTCATAACATTTTAAATATATTTTTAGAACAGAATAAATCGATGAACCTCAATTCAATACTTTTATAACACTTTAAAAAATACGGTAATTAAATACAATTACGAAAAAGAAATCTAGTTTATTTCTATAGATTTTTTAATCATGGTTGAATATTACCTTTTATAATTTGTATTTGGATTTCATAAAGTCCTTACAGACAATGTTTCCAAATTTAAAATTATTTTATTTCCGTTTATACTTTTTTAGAAATTCCATGAAATTATCTAACTCAATTTAACTAAGAAAATCATGCAAGTTCACGATGTCAAAGTGAAAAATATATGTTCTAAAAAGCCTCATTTGTAGGAAGTCAACAAAAGCCTTTCGCATATGTTACTTGGCATGTCGTAACATCGATTTAGTTTTGATTTACATTTGTCGTAGATTTATCAAATATGTATTATTTTTTAATCAAAAAGAAATGAAAATGAATAATGTTTTCACTAGGACCATTTACATTATTTTAAGAATAGCTGGGAGAAGCTACAAAACAAACTGAAAAAATAAAGAAGATTTTGTGGGGAATAGAAATATATTTTGACTCACTCATTGTATTGGAAATTTTATTTCTGATGAGTTATCCTTCTAAATTTCTGGTGTTAAAAAATTCATTTCTTCGTGAAGAAGGTAATGGTAAATCTTCATTCAGTTGAATGAGAAAAAAAGTGCATTCATGGGTATGTAAACATATCCCATGTACCATTAAAAAAACATTGATTAATTCCCTTTAAAAGAAAAATATGTGAAATAGTTTGATCATTCTTTTTTTAATTATCAATTGAATACATTGTTAGTATGGTATTTTAAATGTCGAATTTTGTGAGTACAATTAAAATGAGACACCTTTGTCCTTGATAATAAATATATACACTTTTAAATAAATTTATTGTTTGTTATTTCAAAATTCAATATGATAAATAGGGTCATTATTAATGGGTATCTGGAATAAATAAAAAAAAAATGAATTAAACGTCAAAACCATACGGAGAAAAAAACATTTTTGAAATTCTTAAGCAGAGATTTAATAACTGGTTAACGAAATTTTTCGCAGTTTTGTTTTGTTTTGTTTGAATTAGTACACCTTGTCGTAGGTATTCTTAAAACATCAAAGAAAATAAATGATCTGATTAAATTTTCAGACCCTTCCTACATATTTTAATTCTTTATAAAAAAAATTAAAAATGTCTTAATTTTAATACTAAATGACTTTATTTCTAATACATCTTTGAATCATCAAATATATCAATTGTTGAGTGAAATCAGGATAAGATGGCTGCGTATTTTAATGTGGTTTTTTTCAATGTATGAAAATTGCAATTTTCTCAATATATTCTCACTTTTTCTTCAAGATGTAGTTTATCCGCTGCGTAAGACCACGTAAATTGAGCTCGTAAGTAGTATGAATGTTTTTCCAGAAAATGTATTCGAAGAGAGGAATGGCAATTTATGATTTTTATACGAAGCTTTATACTTGGAAACACTTTCTATTCACCTAATAAATATAACAATTTTGATGATTTCGGGGATTTTTCCAAACATGTAGATTTGAGTTTTTATTTGTCTCTTTGAAAATTACACACTTAAATAAAACACAAAATGGAATATCAATCCAGGAAATGTAAAATAAATCGTGTTGAAGATTTTTGCTTCTAAAACTGTTTAATTTAGAATGTATGGAAACATTAAACACTTTTATTTTTAACCAAATGATTGAAATATTTTTTTTCGTACAGTAAATTATACATATGCGTTAAGTAACTTCTTAAGGATTCATTTATATTACATAATTTTTAGCAACTCAGATGAATAAATAAACAAATAATTTGTCCAAACAATTAATTTGTATTTAAGATTTAGTTATCAAAAAAAAACATGCAGCTTAGTATAGCATCTCATTCGACAGATTCTTGCTAATTCTTACAAAAAATGAAATTTTAAACTTTATTCGTACAATAAATTATATATAAGCATGAAGTGACTACTTAAAGATTCATTTTTAAAGACTTCTTAGCAATTCAGTTGATTAAATAAACAAATAAATTTAATAATCAATTAATTTGAACTTAAGAATTAATTATCAAAATATATACAGCTTAGTGGGCGTCTATTCCCACTGATACTTGGATAATTTCTACGAAAGGGAATTTATAATTCATCTCTCTCTTGCCTATCCGATGGTATAATTCAAACTTTTGAAGACAAAGTAATTAATTATTTAGTTTGTGACAGTAGCAACGATAATTCTTGTTCCGATTAACTTTGATTGAATCGATTGCTTTATGCTACGTTATCACATGATTTTGTTCTATTTTCCTAATTGTTCTAAATGTTAAATGGTTTATTGTGGTCAGTAAAATGATCAAAGGAAAATTTGAATATTCTCTTTGAAATTGAACAACATGCACCTTGAAATAAGGAACTATATTACACGTAGGAAGATCATTGATAGAAAGTCCTTTTCAGATGAAATTCGTTTGATTTTAAATATTTGCTTAACCACATTAGGGAATATTATTAAACACATCGTATAGATATTTTCTTAAAATCATATTGTTTGGAAACTATTTATTCTCAATTTAAAAAGTTTATGGTAAAGTATTCGCCAAAGTAATTGCCTCTTATAAGTGGATAAAAGTCAAATATACCATCTTCAAGAATACCGATTACACGGCCATTAAAAAAAATAAAATCTTTTAAGTTATTAAGTCTTAACAGGATTTATATGAAACAAAAAATTACCGTGGAAAAAGATAAAAAGTAATCTTTAGATAAGAAAATAATTAAAAATGAATTTAAGTTAATAGGTACGTAATCTTTTCATAAAAAGCAATTATTTCAAGATTTTTATTGAAAAAAGGGATAAACAAATTATCTTTTTTACCTCACAATATTTCTGTACACGTATTTTGATCCATTTTTAAAAATTCTTTCTGTCGTGTTATTAGCAAACCTTTTATTACCATCTTTAATAGCGCGGAAAGTAGAAAATATTAAAACAATAAAAAAAAAGAAAGCATATCATAATCATTTCATAAAGTAAAAAAATAAATACAACTAAGAAGAGTGAACTAATAAACCAAATTTTTTATTTAAGCTGCTTATATTTTTTTTCATCTTCCTGTTTTACTGCTAGTTTTTAGTGCAAAGTTTCAGTTTTATGCCTGTGTAAGAATAATTTGTACTCCGTATAAAATAACAATAATAAACAAATGTGCGTTACATATGAAGCAATGCCTAATCTTTTTTAAATTATGAAGATTGCATGAGTAATAACATTTTAATCTTTTTTCAGTTCCTATGAATGTATCTTCTTGTATTTATTTTACTCAGAAAATATTTAGTTAAAAATTATTTTCTCATTCTTAGATAAAGAAAAAAATATTTTATATAATTCTTCGTTGGGAATTTTGCAGAAAGTTACAAGTATTAAAAGAATTACAGCACACACACTATATTATAATCACAAAAAATGATGTTTAAATGCAAAAAAAGTTCAGATTTAAAAGTTTAAAAAATTCAAAAAATTTAAAATTAAGTAAAATGTTTGAAAACTTAAGATAGGCACATTTAATTTTTGAAATCATCTAAATGATTTTAAAAAATACTATTCAATATATTATCTGGCAGGATATCAATAGTGGTCTTATATATTTCTTAATAATTAACACTCTTTTACTCATTTAAGATTTTGTTTTAAATCAAACTTTTACGTAAATCATTGTGTTAGCAAATTTTATTTATGAAGGTGATATAACGATTTAAAAATTATTTATTTGATACGGCAAAATCTCTTCAGAGAAATTGAAAACATATAGATATGTTCTTTTTAAAAAAGAAATTATAACTGTGGAAGTAAATTAGTTACAAGATGATTATGGGTATACGAGGAAAGATTCAGAAGTTCCCGGACTTAGTCTATAACTTAAAAAACATTACAAATTAGATTGCTGAAAGAAATCTACCTTCGAAATAAGTTTCTTGTGCAATAACACACTTTTGTCATTGCTTGTAAAGGTCACCGAAAAATTTCTGGGATCCATTTTTAGCCATGTCCTTTAATTCAGCCTACGATGCACTTTTAATTTCATCTGTAGATTGAAATCAAATACCCTGCAAGTGATGTACCATTTCAGGATGGCTGATGTCACAGGGGGTATGATCAAGGTAGGAAGGAGGATGTGGCAAAACAGTTGTTTTTCATTTTCGGAAGAAAGTCAGTGACTTGGAGGGATTGATGTGCAGTAGCGTTGTCATGCAAAAACCAAGTGGATTCCCCCAAAACCAATTTTCGGTGGATCTCTACTCCGTAAATTGAACATGCAAGCCAAATTTCAAGTCTAAATCTAACAGAAAAAAACAAAAGTTTTACTATCAATATCCCCGTAATCCCGTTGAGAGCCGTTTTCCAAAGTAACCGCTCTTAGCGGATTTCAATTCAACAAAAGAAAAATGCAAACAAAATTTCATTATTATAGTTCTTGTAGCTCGAAAAAAGGAATTTTTTTGTCAATACGTCCCAGTAACCTGCTCCCAGAACTTGATTTGCTTAAAATACATTTTTAGTGGATCCCTATTCAACAAAAGAAACATGCTTAACAAATTTCAAGTATATGGGTCTAACAATTAAAAACAGGAATTTTTTTTCTGTAACTCCTCTTGACCCCTCGCAACTATCCTTAGGGGTCAATTTTCGTTTTACTCTTTGTTAGAGGAACTCTATTCTATGAAAGGAACATGGCTACCAATTTTCAAGCAGGATGATCAAATAGTTTAAAAATGGAAATATTTATCGATTACGCCTCTTAATCTCCCGAAATCAAACTTGGTAGTTGATATTCGCAAAACCCATTTTGTAGCGGTTCTCTACTTTACGAAAGGAATCTGCTTATCAAATTTCAGGACTGTACGTCTAATGGTTTAAAAATGGGGATAATTACGTATAACGCCACTTGAGCCCCGCAACGCCACTTCGGGGTCTGTTTTCACAAAACCCATTTTGTAGGGGAATTGAACTCTATGAAAGGAATCTGCTTAGCAAAATTTGAAGTCTGTGTTCCAATAAATAAAAAATGCAAAAAAAAAAAATTATCAATAACGCCCCTTGAACCCCCGCAACGCCACCTAGGGGTCAATTTTCGCAAAACACATTTTGTAGTGTATCTCTATTTTAAGATATGAATCTGCTTATCAAATTTCAAGACTGTGCGTCTAATAGTTTAAAAATAGAAATAATTATTTATATCTGCTTTTAACCCCCGCAATACCCCTTGGGGGGTCGATTTTCCCCAAACCCGTTTTGTAGCGGATATTTACTCCATGAAAGAAACATTCCTACCAATTTTCAAGCAGGTAGGTCAAGTAGTTTAAAAACGAAAATATTTATCTCTTACGCCACTTAATCCCCCGCAACGCCACTTAGAGGTCTGTTTTCAAAAAACCTTCTTATAGCTGATCTCTACTCTGTGAAAGAAATCTATTTATCAAATATAAACAATGTGCGTCTAATAGTTTAAAAATTGAAATAATTATCTATAACTCCCCTTAAGTCCCGCAACGCCACTTGGGGCAATTTTCACGAAATCCATCTTGTAGCTGATTTCTTCCCTATGAGAGGGATCTGCTTACTAAGTTTCAAGACTGTACGTCTAATAACTTAAAAATTGGAATTTATAACGCCCCTTAACCCCCCCCGCCCCCGCAACACCCCTTGGGTTCAATTTTCCCAAAACCCATTTTGTAGCGGATATTTACTTCATTAAAGAAACTTACCTACCAATTTTCAAGCAGGTAGGTGACGTAGTTTAAAAACGGATATATTTATCTATTACGCCCCTTAATCCCCCGCAACGCCACTTAGAAGTCTGTTTTCACAAAATCCGTTTTGTAACTGATCATTATTCTACGAAAGGAATCTATGTATCAAATTTAAAGACAGTGCGTCAAATAGTTTAAAAATGGAAATAATTATCTATAACGCCCCCTAAGCCCCTGCAACGCCACTTGGGGTCGATTTTCAGCAAACTCATTTTGTAGCGGATCTCTACTCTCTGAAAGGAATCCGCTTACCTAATTTCAAGATTGTACATCAAGTAGTTTAAACATGGAAACAATTATTATTAAAGCCCTTAACGCCCCTTGCGTTTCGAATTTCGGAAAATCCGTTCTTAGCTGATGTCTACCTTATCAAAGAAACATGTCTACCAAATTTCAAGTCTGTAGGTTGAATAGTTCCAGAGATATCGTGATTAGTCAGTCAGTGAGTGAGTCGCTTTTCTCCTTTATATATATAGATTACGGATGAAATTAAAATTTCAAAAAACGGATTCCCCTAAAGCACCAATACTAAATCTCATTTGCATAACTCAGATAATTAAAAATCTAATTCGCAAGAATAGAAAAACCTTCCTACTTTTATATATTTGTTTTTGGTGATATATATATATATATTCCATGTGTGTGAAATTCAACACTATTATTATTAAAATATTTTAAGATATTTATTTAAACAAATGCGCATATCAGTTCTTAAATTTTGATATATTTTACCTATAAATTGTTATTTGATTTTGCTTTCATTCTTGTACAATATTTAATATGCGAAGGTTTTAAAAATCATGGGAAGAAATAAAGGCATAAACATCTTTTTTATATGTTGTGCATTATTTGAGTTGTCAAACTGAGCATGGGATTAGCTCTGAAGTGTATTTATTTTTTTAATTATTAAGATAAAGTTTTATGAAATACTGATCTTTCATTCTTTTTCTTCTATATATTCATTATGGCACTATACTGTTTAATTGTTCTACATTTGTGAAATTTCTTATGGTAAGCAGTTTTAAATAATATAATTAACATTTAATAAAAGTTTTAGACTATTCGATGAATATTATATCATGCCATTCATGGAACGAAATTTTCCAACTCATTTTTCTCCATGTTGAATTTTTGTACATATACCCTAACAAAATGCTAAGACTTTTTTGATAATTGAAGTATGGATTCGAAATTTTTTATACATGTTCTGAAATGAATGTTTTGTAAAACTGTACATGGAATTAGCTCTAACATGTTTAGTACTTTTTCTAAAAAATTTCAAATTCAAAATTAATGTTTTTTTGATAATTTTTGGAAGTTTAACTATAAAAAAATTAATAAAAAACTAAAGAGGAGCAGCAGAAAAAACCCCATGCACAATTTTATGTAGTATATTTTAAGGTACTTGGAAAAAAATTTGAAAAAAAAAGACAGATTTAAAAAAGCCTTAGGGGTTTAAAAAATGCTTAAAAAAGCCAGAAAAATTTTAATTTTACAAACGTTTTGCAAAATATTAATGATTTCGTATGGAACTGTTATTAAATATTAACCTCTTTATTAAATACAATTAATACCAAATATCAAGTATTAAAAATAAAAAAAAATATGAAGATAGTACCATATCGCCTTAACAACCAAAATTTATTGGCCCGCCATTATCATTCGAATTGCCTTTTGGTCTTTGTTCAACATGTGGGTAACAATACATGCGCTGATACATGATATGCATACTAAGATTCTTAGGTAGTATTCGTTAACATATGACCTCGGATATCCCAACTGAATCTTGTACGTGCGCTATTGTTTGAAGTCTATGCTTACGTTACGTCGCAAAAACCTTTTCGGTGTTTTTAGCCGTGCTGGAGATTTGTGGACGTTTAGAGCGTTCGTCGTCTTTGACACGTTCCCTGCCATGTCTAAAATGTCTATGCCCTCAAAAGCTTGCGTTCATGATAATGTATCATTGTCGTACACATACTTAATCATTTCGTAATTCTCCGAGCATTCTTCCCCAAAGCTAACACAAAATTTGATATTAATTCTCTGCTCAATAAACAAAATACGATGGCATGGCGAGCGACCGACAGCATGAATTAAGACAAAATGGTTTTAAAGAAAGAGAAGAACGCAGAAACATAGAAACGTTATGGTAATCATAATATCGTAATAATTTTCTCTGTTATAAGCTGAGTCCGGAAACTTTTGAATCCTACCTCGTATATGTGTGAGTATGCAATACGAGGTGTAACAAAGAAAAACGAGACTAGGTATCTAGCATAAAAACCTAGAGTTGTGTGCGTGTGTGGCAATAAATGTTTTGGTGACGTCATCCCACACACCTCCTTTATCCATGTGGCCAGTTTGTACTTAACCGATCACGCCAGCTAGGCATACAGTGTCATTGAATGAACACGTGCATCTGCATTTTGCCGGAAAAATGTCAAATTAAAAGACCGAAGAACGAATCAACATCAAGTTTTTTAAAGTTTCACTTGAGTGAAACTTTAAAAAATCTGTCATGGACACATTTAAAATATTAACCAAAGCTTATAGAGATGAACCCTTGTCTCGTACATGTGTGTTTGAACGACATAATAGGTTTTTAGGGGAAAGAGACAGTGTGTGGAAGATGATGAACGCACATGGCACCCAAGGTCAGCTATTGCAGCCTAAGACATTGGCAAAGTTTGTGATGTGATCCGGGTGACCAAAGATTAATTGTTCGTGCAGCGAGATGAAGTTCGTTACCTTGGATAGGGAAGCTGTTCGTCGCCTTTTATACGGCGACTACATATGTTGAAGAGTTTTGCGAAGGTTGTTCCAAAAGTTCTGTCCGATGACTAAAAACAGCGCTCGAAAGACGTGTGTGTTGACCTGTTAGAATGCATTGCAAATGAGCAACATTTATTGGAGTCCATTGTAACACGTAATTAGGGTTGGAGTTTTTATCAATGACCCAGAAAGTATGACCAGTTGATGCAGTGGAAGTATCCAGGATCCACATGACCCAAAAAGGCATACTTATCAAGATCAGAATAAAAGACAATTTTAACTGTCTTCTTCGACATTAATGGAATTGCGGGAAGTAGCTACAGTGGTCAGAGAGTCTATCAACACAACTACATTGAAGTACTAAAAAGATTTCCTAAAAAAATTGACCCAATAAAGGCCACAGTTGTGAAGTGATGAATGGCTGTTGTACCAAGACAATACACCCGTTCCCATGGCTCTATCTGTCAAACAGTTTCTGACTAAAAAAATATTACTGTAATGGCACATCCTCCTTATTCACTGATTTAGCTCTATGCGACTTCCCCCCTCCCCTACAATTAAATCTTGGTCAAAGGGGAGCCATTTTACATCAGTTGAAGAGGTTAAGCCAAAAACGGAGAATCTTCTGAAGTGCTTCCCAAAACCTTCGTTTCTGAACTGTTACCAGTAAAGACAGCATCAAATGTAGGAGTGTATGAATGCGGAAGGGGACTTCTTTGAAGGCGATAATGTCACGGTGAACTGATTCTATATATATAATGATTTATTGAACCAGTTTTCGGGGTTTGTGTGTCATACCTCGTATGTGTGTATCTATATATATGCGAGTATATATCAAAGAATGAGTTAAGTGTACGTTTTATCTTTCAATGAATGCTTTGCCTTTTTAAATCGTCTTATGAATGACTACATTAAGGGTAGGATTACACAAAAAGCCAACAATTAGAATAAACAAAAATTCAATCGGTTGAAGGGAAATTTACTGGCTACAAAAAGAAAAAAAGAACAAAGACATGTTTAATGTATTTAAATATGAATCGAATCACTTACTTTCAGAACGTTTTGGTAATATATGTTCTGAATAATCATAATTCCGTTCTGAGCTATTCGACTTCTAGTCGATATTAATCTAAACAACTTATTTACTAAATCGTCAATTAACAATAATTAACTTTTTAACAATTAGGCTTCGAGCAACTCTTGACTAGCTCACAAATACTTTCCACTAATCGCTAACTTCTACCTAATCACTAACCCCTCAAACCTAAAAGTTAGTGATTAAATATCATCTTTCGTTTACATAAACCGTGTCTTCTTCTTCGGGAGAAAGTTTTCAATCGAACAATATTTAAAGGAATAGTTTTTCCCAAGATGATTATTAGGAGGCTCGCGGATTGACTCGTTACATGGTTTCATTACGTATTTCAAATCTACATATTAAATCTACACTTAAAATTTAAAATATACACAAAAATTGTATAGAAGAGTTTTTATTTTAAAATATATAATTAGATCATAAAAATACGATCTCATAGAAATAAAAAGGAAAAAATAGAATGGAACAACACGGTTTGCAAAGCTAAATAGTTGGGAAAAATGCATACTGGCGGAAATCGCGGGCTGGGAAAATTTTGCTACATTTTACGTTGCCTGTGGAAATTGCGGGCTGCGCGAGAGGGTAAAAATCAGATTCCAATAGGGAAATATATTAAAAAAACATTTCTCTTCAAAATAGTTTATTTTCCCTTTTTTTCATATTGCTAGCCATCGTCACTATCTTTCAAATTAATGAAAATATTACTATCAAGTTTTAATTATTCATTAAATATTAACAGTAATCTTCTGATACTAACTTAAAATAATAATAATTATCAATCAAGCAACAATTTTCTAGTAACTGAACTCTATTTTGGTACTAAAAATAATATACTGGTCTTAAATATAATGATATAGGCTTCTCACATAGATCCATAAATACTGGTACGTGTAGTGAATGAAATATGATTCTATTTTTTTTCTTTTGAAACTGGTGATTCTGGAAGAATAAAGCTCTGATTTAAGATAGAAAAAAATGGAGAAGGTTTTGATGTATGTATACCTTATAAATAACGACTTATCTATCTCTCAATTCCTATTTTTAAGTATAGAATTCTTGGATTTCGCAAAAAGATATTTTGAGACTTTAAAAACTAAAAATATATTTGTCTTTCAAAAGAAGCAAGGAATAAAATGAGAAAATATGGAGGAAAAATAACTTGTTGTGGTGTTAAGAGATTTTTATGTTTTGCCATACTTTTGAATCCTCTATGAAAAATGGAGAAGTGATCTATAGAATTGTATGTTTTATACTATATAAGAGAAGCAGAAATTTTTTCAAAACTATTAGATTATTCAAATATGAGCCTAAATGTAAGAAATATAAGATTTTCTCTAGTACATTTATTAAGGTACGTATATAAAAATCAAGTACAATGATCGTTTTTACATCTGGTTAGTAAATGGGCGAAACGAACTAATTTCGAAGTGCTTAAGACAAAGAAATAATTAGATTTTATTAATCCCGTCAAAGGTTCTAGATATACAGAGCTGATATAAAAAGTAATATAAAAATATTTATGAACACACATTACACAACAGCTTTTTTAATAACAATGAAAAATACTTTCAAACAAAATTTTTTTGTTAAGTGTAAAATCTATAATGTTAATATATACAAAAAATTGATGAAGTTTTTCTTTTTTCGCTATCTCACGAGTCTTAATAGACACATACCAACAGAAATCGCCTGTTCTTAAATTTTTCTACAGCCCTTCGTAAGTAGGCATCATTGCAAGGATATATTGGTGAAAATTATCACCGTATTCAAGGCTTACATTTCCCACATTTTTTAGAAAAAAATTTAAAGGTAAATGCAAAAAATAAAAAAAAAATAGTAATAATGATGTTTTGCATTATATGTGTTTGTAGTTGTCCTATGAATCACATTTTACAGCAATATAATCGTCAGCAACAGCTAACAAACTAACAACTAAACTAGGTGAACGTTAGCTTTGAATGATGAGAAGAAGCTAACTCTATAGGCATGAGCCATTCTTCAAATATTGGATCTTTCAGAACTTTTTTATTTGATGTCAAGAAAGATGCCTCCCTTCAATTTATCGTCACTCAATTTTGAAAATTTTTTCTTCTGAAATGCTGGAGTAAGGGATTGGATGTGGTGTTTTATGGCGTTAGAGCAAATTTTGGCTATACTGAGCCACTTATTTGTTAAAATATTAAAACAGCAAACAAAATCAGTAACGTGATTGAAGAAGTTGTCGATCTTCCAGGAAAATAAATTTAGAAGAGGATAATGAAGACGTTCAAGAAAATTCTGTGGATGCCCACAATCATTAGCTAACAATTGATGTAATGATACAAACAATTGACAAAGCGAAGCTCGAGCAAGAGCAAGATATTGAAGAACTTGAGTCGTTAGACCCAGTTCTATCAGAAGATTGAATAATGGTTGGGAATTTGATAGAAAGCCTCAGTTTAAATAAAAAAGGGGTTATAAAAACGAAAAGCGTATTTTTTCAATAAAATAAGGAATAATAAAATTATTAGCATGCTTTGAGGAAATTTTGAGAAAGGAAAAAAAAATTTGTGCCAGCAGACTATTTGTTACATTTTATGAAATCTTCTACACTAAATATAACATTGGTTTGCTATTGTATTTGCGCTTCATAACATTTTATAAAGCATTTTTTTAGTTATTGTTTCCTTTCTTCTCTGGAAGCCCAATTAGAAGTAAATAAAATATTTTGTATATTTAAATCAGGTAAAAACAAGAACAAATTAACAAGTCACTGTTATACTCAGGATACAACACGCAGAGAAAGTTTTCAATGCCTGTTCAATAAGGATTTTATGTAAAAGTACTCTTAACTGCAAATACCAATGTAACATGCTCTTTGAAATGAATTTTGAGCAAAAGCCTAGTTTCTATAAAATGTGCTAAATAAAAATTACGTGATTGAATCTGAAAAATTTTTACAGATTGGAACACGTAGTCAACACAAAATACACCATTCAGTGTGCGCATTTAACAGCGTAGAGAACAATCACAACTAAAATGCGCGTGCAGCATATTTGTTCAGCTTCCAACGGATCGTACAAAATACATTCATTGTAAGGAGTCGCAATTGTTTGAATCATTATATACAAACAAATATCGACTTTATCCTAAAATAACGCATTCTTTATAATATTTAAAAAAAAAATTTATTTGCCCAGATCCTTATGACAATGCTGATTGGATAAAATCCACACTTCATTTAACTAATGAAACCCCAAATGTCCCTATATCTTTTTTTAAAAAAAGTACCATTTTATTTGGAATATTGATTAAAATTGAATTGCTTTGATTCTAATGAAAGCGCTAATTGGGTGTGTCTATAAACGTAATCAATATTACCATAGTTAGGCCTTTAATTCTTAAGTACAGCTGTGAAAGATCTATCCGCGATTGTACAAATACCTTGGGGTTTCTTCTGGGGAAAAATATTTTATTTTAACCATCTTTCGCCGAGTAAGAAAGCGTGATTATGCAAATGAAGTATATTATATAAATTCTGTTTTCGCGAGTTTGAAGAGTTGACAAGTTGAAGTTTGCAAAGAGTTGGCGAATTAGTTTGTTAGTTGAAGATTGAAGGATCGTGGAATTATTAAGAGATTTTGGAGTTTGTCCATGAAAAAGGATTACGGAGAGTGGATCCAATGACAGTGATTCAATCCAGATAAAGATCTCTTGCAAGATTCAACTGTAGGATCCGCTTCATAAAAGTGCAGGTATCGTGAGCTTTGTTAAAGAAGTTAGCTTATTAGTGTGCGACGTAGTTTATATTGAGCGTATTTAAGCTATCGTAGATTCAGTTGAGGGTCCGTAGTGTTATCCCCGTGTTATTGAACCTCACCTCCACGCTCTACTATTTGATCATCCGTCTTAATTAGATTATTCTTGTGTCTGATTGATATTCTGGTAGCAATAAAATAGTGTTAAATCATGTCTGTTGATTATTCAGTTTTCCCCACACACCTAGCCGTGTCTGCGGGTAGACAAGGGGTTTCAGATTGAAGCAGGAACCGATAGGCATTACACAGCTTTCTTGTAATAATTTCATGATTTTATTGTAGAAAGGGTTAAAAAAAACGTTAGTAGGATGCAAATCACAAATTCATCAAACATCAGTTTTTGTTTCTGAAATACAGCATTCTTTATAATATTTATTTTCTTGCCCAGATACTAATTGCAGAACCGATTGGATGGAATCCACATTTATTTTAACCAATGGTGTCCAGATCTCTTTACATTTTCGTATAAAGTACCGCTATCTTAGAACACTAATTAAATTTTATTGTTCAGATTCAAATGTAACCTCTGATTGGATAAAAGTCTCACAAACTTAACCAATGTCACGTTAGTTAATTCTTTCCTTTTTTAAAGCACCACTTTCTTTCAATAATTTAATAATTTTATTTCTGTAATTGCTCAACAATGAAGGCTGATGATGGAAGACAAGTCGCCATTATTTTGTTCAATATTATGTACTGGTTTTTATTTTTGAAGCACTGCCTTCTTTACTTAATTAAATTTTATTACTCAGATTCTGATGACAGAGCTGATTGGATGTATGCCATAACTTTTTTGTCCAGTGTAATCATATAGTTAGTTCTTTACATTTAAAGTACCGCCTTCTTTAAGGGATTAAATGATTTTATTGCTGAAAAATTCTACAACAAAGCGTTGATTGGATGTAAATCCCATTATTTTATTCAATATCATTGTAGATTGGTTTTATTTTAAAAGTACCGCCTTCTTTACTTAGGAAGTTAATTGCTCCCGTTCTAATGAAGGCGCTGATTGGATGTAAGTTTCAATAAATTTAACCAATACAATCATTGTTTGGCCTTTAGTTTTAAAGTACCACCTTCTCCTAGACGATCTTCCATTTTTATTGTTCAGATTCAAATAAAACTCTCATTGGATGTAAGCCATAATTATTTTCCCCAAAATAATCATAGATTGACTTTTATTTTTTAATGTACCACCTTCTTTACAATATTAATTCAATTTTATTGGTCTGTTCTATTGAAAGCGCTGATTGAAGATACATGACACAATTGATTTAATCAAAGTAATCCTAGTTAGACTTTCAAATTTTAAGTACCGTCTTCTTTAGAGGAGTTACTAATTTATTTTTCAGATTCTAATGCCAGAGGATGTTCATCATAACTTTTTTGCCAATGTTGCTTTTTTCACGGGAAGTCATTTACATCAAGAATAAGCTCACAATATTGACAAGCAACCTTGTGTTTTGATGAGGACACTAGACCAGTGCTTCTCAAACTTTTAACATTTGCGCTCCAATTTTTAATCATTATTTTCATCGCGTCACCCCCTCCACAAATATTAACCATAAGAATACAATAATGATGTTTGACGATAAAGCTACAATAACAACCTTAAACGTAAGCCATACAAAATATCAAGATATGTATTAAAATTTGTATATGTTACTTTTAAGTAAATTACTTTAAGCAATACGTTACTTTTCCTGTCTACATTTATATGTATATTATATCAGTGTAAAAGCGTATTTTATTTTTTTATAATGTCTGAATGTTTTTTGGTTTTCTTTCTTTCAGTAAATTTATCTTAAATAATATTTTATTTTTGACTTTATGATAGGCTCGCGCTCCCTCACATAGGGTTATCATCACCTTCAGGGGAAGCACCCCACAGTTTGAGAAACGCTGTAATAAAGGATTCACAACTCTTGCAAATATAATACAGTGATTTAGAAGTAGAAGATCATATTTCAGGAAAGAAATGTTGTAATAAAATTATTCTAATGTATATATATATATATATATATATATATATTTAGTTTTTGGAATTAAATTTGTTTAGTTCGGACAAACGGATGAGATCACAAGAGAATTTAAAAAACACCATCTTTAACACGAATATTTTTCTTATAACAAAACTAAATGAATAAGTCTCCAAAATATTATAATTCACTAGTTATATACATATATCTTCAGAGGGTTGATAAATGAGTACGAAGCTTGCTTGGGAACTGAACACTGGGGGTGTTGTGTTCCGACCGCAGGGTCTCATCACCACCAGGCCATGTGTGTTCCCCTCCCTTGCGTGAGGGGAGAAACCGCTCAACTCCCCACCGAGGGAGCATTAGCTGTAACCTTTAACCTTTTCCTTACTACTCACGTGGGGATTACCCTTGTATGTTCAACGTCGAGTGCTCGTAATTAAAATTACTGTTCCGGTAAGCTTCGCAGCAATTATTTGTTTTTCTCTTAACTTTATTATCAAAGAACCTGCTATTTATATAGGGAAACTCTATTTCCCACATTTTTGGCGTCCACGATTTTTTAAGCATGGCTGTTGAAAGTCTTAGAGTGAAGCAGAAATCACTGCGTTCAAGTTTCACCATGTGCTGCACTTCGATTGAGGAGGCGTTGAAAAAGGATAGTTCATATTAACGGACTTGTATGCCTTCCAAAGACAGTTAATGGATAAATTTAGAAGGCTGGATACCGTGCAGGAGCAGATTTTGGAATTGCTTCTAAGCGATGAAACAAGGAGTAGTGAATATGAAGAGGACTTCACGAAAGCGGAGAAATACCGCGATAAAATGAGTCAATTATCAGCGGAACTGGAGTATGCTATTACTCAAAGGCTAAATAAACCGCAAAGTGAAGCTGGGATCTCGCATAATAACAGTAGAAAGTTTAAGCTTCCTAAGCTTGAACTAACGAAATTCAACGGTGAACCAAAGGACTTTCTTAATTTCTGGTCGCAGTTCGAGAAAATTCACATGGATTCGGACATTCCTGATGACGATAAAATGCATTATCTCATACAATGCAGTGTTCCAGGATCAAAAATGTTCAGACTGATAAGTAGCTTTCCACCTACAAAGGAAAACTACAGCAAAGCGGTGCAGCAGGTCAAGGAACGATTTGGCCGAGAAGATCTGCTTGTACATATCTATATAAGAGACTTGCTTGGTTTAGTCATGCAAAATGCCAACGGTAAAATAAAATTTGAATTAGCCGAACTTTATGATGTCTTAAAGAGCAAACTCCTAGCTCTAGAATCGCTTGGAAGGACACAAGAGAAGTTCGCCGATTTTTTGGAGCCCCTCGTGGAATCATGTTTACCGGAGGCTGTGCTACGGGCCTGGGAGAGAAGCAGGAATACGGACCCGACCTCGGAAGGTCAAGGGAGCGGCCGAACCCTCGAAAGATTGATGACTTTTCTCCGTAGGGAGGTCGAATCGGAAGAAATGATTCTCCTCGCTCGCACTGGATTGGGGTCCTCACAACGTCAGAAAAACAAAGCAACTGTAGAGGAGCCATTCTTGGCTACAAGTGCTGCTCTCGTCAACACAAAAGGAGAGAGGTCAGGCAAGCAAAAATTTTGTTTATTTTGTTCTCAATGTAATCACTGGAGCTCTGACTGTCTCATTGCTAAAAAATTATCGTTAAATGATAAAAAGAGTATTTTAATTAGAAATCGTGCATGTTTTCGGTGCTTAAATAAAGGTCATAATGCTCGTTCTTGCAGATTAAAAATGTTAAAATGCATGAATTGTGATGATAAAGGCCATCACACTTTATTATGCAATAGAAATGAAGAATTGGATTTAAAAAATGAGACAGTTAGAGCTACCATTAGTAATTCCCTTGCTAATCAGTCTTTAATTACTAATGTATATTTGCAAACTATAGTTTTGAAACTGTGTTGTAATAATAATGAAATGGTTTTGCGTTGTTTACTAGATAATGGGTCTCAAAAATCTTACTTAACTCAGCGAGTAATTGATCAATTGAATTTAAAACCGGTATCAAAACAAACCATTGTTCATGGTTTGTTTGGGGGCAGAGAGACTGCTCCAAGAAAACATTTTCTATACGATGTTATTATTAAGAGTATAGATGACAGTTTTTCTTGTCAAATTAAAGTTCTTTCTGAAAATAAAATATGTGGATACTTGCCTAAAGTAAATGATTTGCAGGTTCTATCTGAAATTAAAGAAAAGGGTATCATTGTGCCTGATTTATGCAGTTCTTTAAATGAGATAGATTTGCTTTTAGGAGCTGATGTAATTAGTGTAATTTTGTCAGGTAGAACAATAAAATTAATGTCGGGTCTGATAGCTATTGGTACTATGTTTGGGTTTACTTTAATGGGTAAATTGAGTCAAATAGTTAATGATAATACTGAGATTTCCGTACCTGCCACTCGGGAAAGACAATTAAATATGTTTTTAAATCAGTTGAATGTTACAGAATTATGGGATATTGAAACTATAGGGATCAGAGATCCAGTAGAAAATGTTAAAAGTGAGATACAGCATTCAGATATGATTGAAAGATTTCAGAGAAACATAGCAATACTTCCCAATGGCAGATATGAAGTGGCGTTACCTTTTAAAATAGAGGGCCAACTTATGATAACAAAGGCTTAACTCTGAAAAGACTTAGAAGGACGTGTAAAAAAATGAGCGAGAAAAATTTTTTGAAAGAATATGCTAGTATTTTTGATGAGTGGGAAGCACTAAAAATTATAGAAAAAGTCTCTGAAGGAGATATCGAAACTGATGCTTATTATCTTCCCCATAGAGCTGTGTTTAAGAATTCTGAAACAACAAAAACAAGACCTGTGTTTGATGCAACGGCTCGAGAAGGAAATAATCCTTCGCTTAATGATTGTTTACTTAGAGGTCCTAATTTAATAGAGTTGATACCGGATATTTTGGATAGATTTCGTATGTACCCTATTGGCTTATCGGCTGACATTGAAAAGGCCTTTTTACAAATAAGTGTCACGCCTGAACATAGGGATTTTTTAAGGTTTTTCTACCCTCATGAAAACAAGGAAATAGTTTATCGGCATTGTCGGTTGGTGTTTGGGGTGTGTTCAAGCCCATTTTTGTTAGCTGCCTCTATCAATCACTTACTGGATAATACTCCCTCAAAATATGTAGCTATTGTATCTAAGCTTCGCCATTCCTTTTATGTTGATAATTGTGTAACCGGCGTGTCAGATGCACAGGAGATTGAGTCATTTGTCAATAAGGCTCGAGAAATTATGTCTAATGGATGCTTTAATTTGAGGGGATGGGAAAGCAATGTCAAACAAGAATGTATTTCAAAATCTGAGGGGGATACGAATATATTAGGTTTAACTTGGAATTTGGATAAAGACACTCTAAGATGTACGGTTAATATTGCAATTTTGGAAAAATTGACCCAAATGACCAAAAGAACAATTTTATCAGCTATTCAGGGAATATTTGATCCTTTAGGGATTTTAACGGCTGCTACTCTTTTACCCAAAATTTGGTTACAAGAAACTTGGAAATTGAAATTAGCTTGGGACAGTCCCCTACCACTTGGATTGTGCAATAAATTTGATAAATGGTTTAAAGAAATTTTGCTACTTAAAAATGTAGAAATCCCCAGATATTGTGAAATAAATTCAGATTCAGATTTTCATGTTTTTGTAGATGCATCCAAAAATGCTTATGCTGCCTGCATCTTTGTAAGGACTAAATTGGCATCAGGTATCAAATTACATTTACTTAGAGCTAAGTCAAGAGTAGCTCCTACTAAAGCTGTGTCAATGCCCCGGTTGGAACTTCTGGCTTGTTGTGTGGGAGCCAGGTTAGCTAATTCAATTAGAAGCTCACTTGACATACCTGATTTAAATATAACATATTGGTCATATTCTATGGTAGCCTTCATTGGATAAAAAATAACGGGGAATGGTCGATTTTTGTTTCGAACCGAATTAAGGAAATAGCTAAAATTTCTTCTCCGGGAAACTGGAGACATGTTCCAGGGCGAATGAATCCCGCAGATGTTCTATCTCGTGGATGCTCTCCACGACATCTTTTAGAAAGTAAATGGTTTGAAGGTCCAGACTGGTTACTGGGAGATGCTAAAACTTGGCCGATAAATGAGTTACAATGCGAGGCTAAAGTTCTCGATTGTGAGAGAAGAAAAATTAAGCTGTGTAATCTTAACGTTACAGATAAGAGAGAAACATGGTATTCCATAAAATTCTCTAATTACCACTCTATTGTTCGCATGATAGCTTGGGTTCTGAGATTTTTAAGTAACTGTCGTAAGCAATTAAAGAATAGAAAATTAAAAGAACTTTCAACGTCCGAAATTGAAAAGGCTGAAAATACCTTAATATGCTTAGTACAAAAAGAATATTTTCCCGAAGTAAACAATATCCCACATGTAAATACATACATAGACAATGAGGGCTTAATTCGGGTTAAAACTAGAATCACGGAACGTAAGGATGATCCTAATTTCTTGTCTCCTATTCTACTACCAAATAATTGTATTTTAACTCAAAGATTAATAGAATATTATCACAAGAAAAACTGTCATGCAGGTACGCAAATGCTAGTCTCAATTCTTAGAGAAAAATTTTGGATTTTGAGGGCAAGGAGGACAGTCAGAAATGTCATTCAAAATTGTGTAAAATGTAAAAGATACAACGCAAAATCAGTTAAAAGTGAATCTGTATCTTTACCGGCTGATAGAGTAAGGGATACTAATGTGTTTGAAGTGACAGGCATTGATCTTGCCGGACCTCTCTTTCTAAAAACTGGTGAAAAGGTGTGGATTGTGCTCTTCACGTGTGCAGTGTATCGTGCAGTGCATTTGGAGCTGGTTACAGCGTTGACAACCAATAATTTTTTGCTGTGCTTACGACGCTTCATAGCCAGAAGGGGCAGGCCTTCTGTCGTGTACACTGACAATGGAACTAATTTCAAAGGTGCTGTCCGGGAGTTCAAAAACCTGGACTGGATAAAAATTGAACGGGAAACAGAGATTCAACGCATAAAATGGAAGTTTAATCCTCCCACTGCAGCATGGTGGGGAGGTTGGTGGGAGAGGCTCATAAGAGTGCTTAAAGATATCTTAAAACGTACTTTAGGTAATGCAATCTTGACGTATGAAGAGCTTCTCACCATTTTATGTGATTGCGAATCTATTGTCAACAGTCGTCCTCTGACTTATGTGTCTGAGGATTCTGATGACCTGGTACCTTTGACACCTGCAATGTTCCTGATGGGAAATTCCTCTATCGAGGTGATAGATTTAGATCTTTGTGATTTTGCGAAGTTTCAGAGAAGGGTCAAATTTCGAGCGAAACTTTTGAAAGATCTAAGAGGAAGGTTTCGTAAAGAATATCTTGGGTTATTAGTGCAAAAGGCTCATAAGACGTCTCGAGCCTTTAAGGTTGGCGAGATAGTTCTCATCGAAAATCCAAACAAGAAGAGACTTTACTGGCCTTTAGGCAAAGTTGTCGAGCTGATTCCTGGAAGGGACGGAAAAGTACGCACCCTAAAGCTGAGATGCAGCAATTCCGAGATCATTCGTCCTATCCAGAGAGTTTTTCCTTTGGAAATTCAATCTGCGGAAAGGCAGAGTCAGATGATGTTCCATTGGATGCTGATGCTCCTAAAGTTCCTTCTGCTACCCTTGATGTCTCTGAGAGTGAGAGTACAATGATACCTGTAGATGCTCCTCTTAATCTGCCTAAGATGTCAAGATATGGACGTACTATCCGAAGACCCAAGAGACTAAGTGTTTTCAATGTCACTACTATTTTTGAGTCTGAGTAGACTCAAAAAGGGGGAGGATGTTGTTTTCTGACGCAGGGTCTCATCACCACCAGGCCATGTGTGTTCCCCTCCCTTGCGTGAGGGGAGAAACCGCTCAACTCCCCACCGAGGGAGCATTAGCTGTAACCTTTAACCTTTTCCTTACTACTCACGTGGGGATTACCCTTGTATGTTCAACGTCGAGTGCTCGTAATTAAAATTACTGTTCCGGTAAGCTTCGCAGCAATTATTTGTTTTTCTCTTAACTTTATTATCAAAGAACCTGCTATTTATATAGGGAAACTCTATTTCTCTCCACAGGGGGACTGAGCACATGACCGAAACATCTACATGTGCACACCAGCACCTAAGGTCACGTAGACTGAGATAGGCACAGTAGGTCTTTGCTGTCACGCCACTGAGTTCAGTTCAGTCATATACATAATATAATAACTAAATTTTTATTCATTGTGTAAGAAACTTTAGCCAAATTGATGTTTCTGAAAAAAATTAAAAACAAACATTGCTTTATTAAAAAATTATATTCTGTGGTAACAACGCATATATAACACTTAACATTTAATAAATAGCAAAATGATTAATTTACCATTTATTTATTAGTAGTTAGTATATAAAAATACGTATGCCAAGTAACCTTCCACATATTTATGGAATCTATTAACATTACATTATTGATTAATAATTATGATAATTTGATTTTTCAAATTTTATTTTAAAAAGCCTCACACATAACTTTAACAATTTTAAACGTCCTGAATTATGCGATAATGACAGATAAAAATTCAATTAGTTGTCGAAAAAGACTAAAGTAAAATTTGTCCTGATCAGGTAAATTTCAATAAGATATGAGTCTATCATTTATTTAAGATACAAGTTGAAATGAATATTAAAATTTTAAAAAAATAGTTTTATATAATTCAAAGTTTTTTTCAGGAAAACTGATTGTTTGAAAAAATCTTTTATTTACGATATCAATAAATGAGCACTACAAGTGAAAGTTCAATTATTAAATAATGATTTTAAAATATTTTTGTATAGAAGTTTTTGAAATCATACAGCAATATAATAACATCAAGAGAAAAATATTTCCCTCTCAATAACTTTTTATATGTATGCATAACGTAAATTGATTGACAAAGAGACTGCTAAACTGATTTAACAAAATACTCTTATTTTTTACACGGTATATACGTGCTTTAGAAAACCATGAAAAAAATCGCGTAAACAATACATCCGACCTATGGTAAATTCGGAGATATATTCCATAGCCTTGAAAAATCGTATAAAATGAAAAATATATATATCTAAATATATTTCAAAAAACCATACTATATATAAAAAGTAATAATAAAAGCCGAGTTGCAGATTTTTAAAACAAAAATGATTAATATTTATTATAAAAAAAATTAATTAATTAGTGTACAGTGAAAATTCTTTGTCTATAAGTACACACAATACATAAAAATTCAAATTGAAAATAGGAGTAAAACTACTAACTAACAACTATTCATCACTTTTTGATAACAAGCGTGCATGTTTATTACGAACAGGATCAAAAATGCTTTAGATAAGTCTAACGCTGTTGTTGGTTTTGATTAAAATGAAAAATTTCGTTCGTTATTAATGACCTCAATTGTTTTTTTTATTGTTAAAATTACAAAATATGTTATTAGAGGTTTTTTTTTGGTTTCTCAAGTCTCTTATATAATTTTTGATACCTTACTACTCAAAATTTAAGATTATGTTGAATTTTAATACTCGCTCTATGTCGAGATGATGAGTACGCTGTTCGATATAACTGAGGGAAATTTCAAGTCCTCGCTAATTACATCAGCTGTTAATAGCTGAACTTCAATTTCAATTTCGTCATTATGAACTTCTTTATTATCTCATAAAAACTGCCATAAATTCAATAAAATCTTCCTCATACAAAGGTCACGAATCCTCCATTTTTTTTTTGCAATTTGTGCTAAAACCAAAAAAAAAAAAAATATGTGAAGAAATTCGTTACATTCGTGTACAGTGTTATTTTAAAATCGTGCAAAAAAAAGAGTCGAGTGTACATCAGGAAATATTTACTCATTACATTAACAAGTCAATGTCATTGGCGCATTTTTTGAATGATACTTATTTAACTCGAATCATTCAGGATTAAATATACATAGTTGTAAAAAATAGATTGTTCTACAATCATGTTAAAATATTATAAAATTCAATTTTTTTGTTGCTAAATGTAGCATTTTCATACCTTATGTTTTGAAATACATTTGTCTTGCACGCATTTCAGAATATTTGACAGCCTTTTTAAAGGTAAATTCTGTGAGCCCCGTTTAATCAATGCTGAATATCTGAGCATGTCTGTAATGAAAACACCAAGGTGGAAGTAAACATTTTCCTGAAGCTGACAATTTTAGCACACCTTCTAGAGAAGCAAATTACGCCTAACTCTTAAATTTTTCTGGAAGATTGAAGACTTATGAAAGAGGCTAAGTTTTCGGATGAAAATGGTGTGAAGAAGGAAAATGTTTTCAAAAGTTTTGAGAGTAGTTATTTCTCGAGAGACACATTTAACAATACCACCTCATCTAGAATTCAACAGGGCATTCGAAACCGCTTGTCATCGATATGGAAGCTTGTGTGCTTCCTGGTAACTTTCTCTCCTTTAATCTTTATATCTGAATTAAAATATATGTTTATTTATTCGGGGAAAAAGCTCTGATTTCCTAAATGTGAAAAGCTGATTCATTCCGGATTATTTAGATGAGTTTAATATACCCTAGTCCACATTAGCATTTATATTAAAATAATTTTCAACATGCAAAGCTTTATATGCTGTAATAAATACACATTTCCCAATAGAAAAGTGTCTCTATTTACATAGGTATAAAATAATTAAATATATATTTTGTAGGAATTATAAGTGCAAGCCCCTCTTCAATATTTAATTACAGCTAAAAGCTTTTTTTTTGATTAAGTGAACTATTTATATGAAAGAAATTGTATTTAATAAGGTGTCTTTTAAATTATCAATCTTCATTAAGTAGTTTTAACAGACAATCGCTTACAATTTCTGCTATGTTAAAACTTTGAAATCAATTGTGCAGTGCTGAAAAATTGTATTGCTTAATTTTTCACACTAAATTTAAAGTTCTACTTTCGGACAATACAGTTTGTTCGAGACAAGGAATATAACCAGTGCGGGACAAATTAGTGTTGCTCAAATCAGCTCATAATATCGCTCAGTGTAAGAAACTTGACATTTACCTTTAGTTTAAAATATAGATGGAAACAAAATGGAAAATGGAAAGAAAGAGAACAAACTTAAAACCATTAAATGTACACAAATAAAAAAAAATTATTAGTTTTTTTATAGTCTAAACTCTGGTAAAATGCTATAATTTCTTATATTTAGAGTTTAAA
>BMAO01020033.1:0-19079 GCA_019973975.1 Trichonephila clavata | reverse complement strand
TGCGGTTTACAGCCTATGGTAGTAGGAGCCCTTTTATACCCTCCTCTAAGGAAAAAGTCTTTTTTCCCTCCTGTTGATTCACGTTCTAAGCGATACATGAAGAAGGTTATTTTGCAGCCATTACTGCAATTGTCACATATTCCAAATAGTTTTGAGACTTGGTATGCTTCTCTTTGACGTTTTGGACAGTTTCTGGTTGAGATGGTTCGCTTGGCTGATACTTGCTTGGTAGCAGTGTGATTCACTCCAGTCATGATTCATTTATAATATCATAGTTAGACTCTCTATGGAGTGCATAGTAAACCAGTAGTGTTATACTGTGTTGTATATAATTTAGTGTTCAATTCTGGGACCACACTTTAGTGAATTGTAGATCTTAGTATCTGTCTTTTAATTTGAATCACCAATCTGCTGGCTTACAGCTATCCTGGGCATGCGCCAGACGATTAGGACGAACACAAATCTCTTTTTGGCCCGGTGATTCAATGCTATTATATTGTTGTTGTATAACTCCGGAGATCGTCTATTTCGGAAGGTGGTTTCACCGACGCGAAAGGATATCCTTGGACGGAATGAGTGACCCACGTCGTTAATGTACTCTGGTAGGCCCCCCTAAGCATGAAGACCATTTCTCTTAGCTCATCTAAGGTCTGCAGGCAAAGGACCTAAGACAGTCTTCTACTTTTGGAACTCCCGTCTTCCAGATCACAAAAGCTGCCCATTTTCCCCATCCATGAATACATTTCCCTGTGATTTTCCTGCTGCTTTGATCAACGCGTTTTTGGCTTATGCAGACGGCTAGGCTTGAAAGTGCTTTTATTTCTGTCCTTTACTGTTTTGCAGCGGTTCTCAAACTGTGGGGCGCGCCCCTAGGGGGGCACGAGCATATGGAAAGTAAAAGTTTTAATAAAATTATTTAAGGGAATGAAATAAAACAAAATATTTTTTGACATCACAAAAAATACACATTTACACTGATATAATTTATATATATCATCTGGCAACATTACCTTCCACTTCAAAATGCTCATTAGCTATATCTTTGATACTATATCCAAATAAAAAAAAAACACTTTGTTTCATTCACTGTAATCCCACGATGAAACTTTTTTTTATTACGTTTTCGTTTTAAACCTAAAATATTCTACTCTTTCAGATATTAAACCCAGACCCAGAGAAACATTCTAGGAAAGTAAAAAATTCATCACTGTTATTATTATTAGAATACTATAAATGAGCTGTAGAAAGAAAAGGAAGACTTAATTCACTTTTCACCAACGAGGCAGAATATATTTGCTGATCATCTGTTTGACCTTCGAATTTAATTTCTTTTAGGGAAGTTGTAAATAATGTATTTCTGTTGCTATTTTACCATGTGAACAAGTTTAATGATTTTTGGAAAGCACAGAGAACGTTTTGAAGGATTATATATTTGGCAAAGATTTATTTTTGAGTATTCTGAATCATAGAAATCGTAATGAAAAACGTTTTACACTATTCTTTTTTAGAACTAACAGCCATATTTTTATATTGAATGAATCCATTTTTAACCCGGGAGCTGTCGCTTGAGGTGCATTCACCCAAGGCTTATAAATCGTTAATTCTCGGAAAACAGTTTATTTGTCACCAATGGCCTCTTGATAGTATCCTCCTATATAACGGTCTTAATGGGAACTAAAATGCATTTGTCACATTTCGCTCTCTTTTTTGGGGGGGAGTTGTAAACGTTTTTTTTTTTTTTTTTTTTACAATATCAAGGTATTTGTTTTCACCGAGTTTCCCGCACGACCACTTTTGTTCCAAAGTATTTTCTATGAACATGCTACACATTTTCCCCTATGAACAACTTAATGGTTTTGGTTGCTGTGTTGTACGACTTATTATCGTTTATAAATGTAAATGAGCAGAATATAAAAAAAGAAAAGAGCATCTTCTATCTCTATTGAAGGAAGTTGAAACTGATCTAGCAAGGGAAAAACCGGCTGAAAAATGCATATTAGTCATGATATTTAAAGTAAATTTGAAAAAAGCGATAAACATGAAACGAAAGGAAAATTTTCAACTACTACAAAAATAACTCCATCAAGAAAAATTTGAAGCCGCAAGTGTACCGCATCACAAACTTCACACTGTCAAAAAGACACACGCAAGGAAAGGTTCAACATGATATTTGTCGATCAGCAAATGATAGCATAGTAGCAATAACGGGAATAAAATATGACAGTTTTGTTTGCACACACACACACACAAATAACATCCCTGTAATGTTAGTGAAAAGTGTCTATATATATATATATATATATATATGTGATTTGCATCCTTTATTAAGGTCACACACATTTGAAACATTTTAGTTCAGTTTTATTGGATTTTTTCTCAAATTATCAACAAAAAGAAAAATTGAAAACTCCTTGAAAGTAGGTAAGTACATATAATTTCTCTTAGTTATATTATTTACTGGAATTGTGACTTGTATCGTGTACAATAAAAATAATTAGAAAAAAAAAGATTGGGATGACTAATATGGAGTTTAACGTTAGTATGGAGTGCGCGCTTGCTACCGGGCTAAAGCATTTTTAAGGTAACTGGGACGTCTGTGAAAAGGAAAAATGAACTTTTTTTGCCCCACATTTAAATGGTTCTCACTCACTTAAATTAAAATCGACGAAAGTAAAATTTTTTCGTTGAATTATCTGTATATTTATGTACTTGTTAATGTAAAAAAAAATTCCATTTTAAATTACAAATCAATTTGTATGAGCAATAATTAATCAATAACTATTTTTATTTTTATTTTCAAGGCATATTCTTACATTTAGGTACACTTTGCATAAAATCCACTGCATATATAGCTATAAAATTGTACAGAGTTTTTGCAAACATAACAATCCATAAAATAAACGAAATAAAATTTTTAAAAATGTAGAAATTTATAAAAATTTACGTGTTTGCTTACAAATGTTCCCTTACGACTTAAAAATTTGTCCATGATTTTGTTTTAATCTACTATTGAAAATACTTAATACCATGAATTTTAACTAACGCACAAATTATATATTATTTATTCAAGATAGATTCGGTAGCTATAGAAGTACCGACTAGACCAAGACTGATTGGAATTGCACAAGGTGCAGCATTTTTACATGTTATGCGCAGAAGTCCGAGATGTTGTCCTGACTCACGTAGACGTTCGCGAGAATGTCAAATGTAATGGTATATGATAGAGAGCAACATAGAACAGACTTTTTTTCAAATAACATTTGTTCTTTAGAAATAGATGATGGAGGAAATAAATCTCTCTCTCTCTCTCTTTAAATAAATATCATTTCGCAATCTGTTCCAATTTAAAAATTAGACAAAGGAAAGATAACATGCAATAAATCTATTGCTTAAAAGTAATTTGCTTAAAATATACATTACTTAAAAGTAACACATACAAAATTTAAAACTTATCTTGTTAATTGTTACGGTTTATAATTAAAATCGCATTGTAGCTTCAGCACCAAAGTGCGTTATTATTACATTCAATACATTATTATTATACAAGGGGGATAAAAATTATGATTGAAAATTGGGTCGCCAATGGTCAAAGTTTGAGAAACACTGCAGTTTTGTGTTCTGTGGGGAAAGGAATTGAACATTTCACTTTCTAATATCAGAAATGCAGTTAAGCTCTATTTAAGCTTAAATTGTTTTGCATTTAATGCGTCCTGTTCTCTTTTCTGCCTGTTTTAATTCTTAGAGTGGACATGAACTTGTTGATATTTAACGGAAACAACACTTCTGTTCCTGATGCTTCCAAAACAGCTACTACCGCAGCTTTAGATTATTTGAGATAACCTCTCTTGCTTAATCGTCATTATGACTCCCCGGATTGTATTCTTTGTGACTCTCATCAAACTTAGACAGCTGAATATTTAGATCTTTACTTTGCATTAAGTGATGTAAATATTGGAGAACTCATGCACTGATGGCGGAAGCTTTAATTAGTATGGGTCATTAAGTAAATAGATTTTTACAATGAGTTTATACTAATATTCCAAAGCTCCGTTATGTTACTCAAAGTTCACTTACGTAAGCATGTGAAGAAAAGGAACTAAAAGTTCTATTTTGTATGTAGCTTTGGAACATTCCAATGTAAAAAAATTCTGAAGATCTTTTACTAGCCGACATTATTACAGTTTTAAATAAAATTACTTTGGTTTGAAATATTTGAAATATATAAATTTGGAAATCATGTATCCTTATGAGTGTATTAGTTAACTAAGCAAATGCTTATTTAAGTAATAGTCCTGGATTTATATATACCATATGAGCTTGAAAATTAGTTTAGTTTTAAAAAAGAATCAATAAATTCTGTGATTAATTTATTTGAAATGAGTTTGTATACACTAAAACCAAAATACTTAAACCAAAAAAGAGAAAAAAAACCTATGATTCAGGTTCAAATATATCAAACTTTAATAATTTAGGAGGATTTTATATTCTTGAATGCAAGCCAAAGTCACAGAAATTTCTCAAAATACATGCATTGCCAAATAAAAAGTTCCACCTTGAGGACGTATTCAAGTTGAAAAGGTATTTGAAAAGTAAATTAGTGCTCACACAACAAGAAATTATTACAAATTGAGTGAAGGTATCGCAGAATGCATTGTCAAAAGTATAAAATCCTTCCAACTCTCAATACAATGTTGGGTCGCCCTTAATTTCAAACGTCTTGGAAAGGTTCCGTAAATATTCTAACAGTTCCTGTATCCCACAAATTCCCCATGTAAAATAAGCTTCGGCACATACATTTTGTAAATGTTTGTGGTTGTGGTGGAAACTTAGCAGAAGGTTATGTAGCACTCCATGTGTTTTCTTTGGACAACACGATTAATGATGCTGTTGGTTAAAACTTCGTGTTTATAGCTGCAAGGCAAGCTCTCTATGCATCAATGGTATTAATACCAGGGTATTGCTGTTCAAATAGAGTATACAAATTAGCATCCTCAAAAAGAATTGCCATCGGTTGAAGAACCTCACTAAAGTACTTTTTGAGACGGACCCTCCGAAATTTTACCATCCAAAACTTGTTCCGTACATGAAATATTATGTTTCAAATCCGATCTAATGATAGAAGTAGTCCTCATGAAAAAAGATATTAAGAAATAACCATAAAATGCAAATAATAAATTAACAGTTTACGTTTTAACATTCTAAATCTGAGCATGAGACGAAGATCAATTAACTAAATAATTAAAATACACTTATCTATACGCATCAAAAGAATTTCAGATATTCTGAAATTGAGTCTTCAAATAAATGGAGGAGCTCCATTCTTGAACAGACAGATCGAATCCAAGGCTCAATGGAATTTAGTTGAAGAGACTTTCATTGTGATGGTGGCTCTAATATTAAACAAATGTCTGAATCTAGGCGAGGAATTGATAATTAGCTGATTGAATCAGTGAAAGCTCACAGTCTAATATCTACGAATTATTTCTCTCCCCACTCAAAATTTGCATTTTATATATTAGAACTAATATAAAAAAATCTCGTTTCCATTATATAGATTTGGTAGTTGAAATCTGCATAAAACTTTGGACAATACTGCTCCAGGTACGTTTTAAAACAACAACAGCAACAACAACAAAAAAAAACTCGAGAGATAGCGTTCTATATTTTGAGCCTTCAACGTTTTTCGGATGAAGACAGAAGGTATTTAGACATCGTATAAAATAGCAATCCAAAACATCATGCTTTGCAGTGTGGATGTGTGATGTGTGATAAAAAATCGTCCTTCATGGTATTGACTGCGTTGATTCCATACACGGATGGGATTATCCCCTTCTTCAAGACCAAAATGAAGATTTCCCTAAAAATTCCCCCACTGACATTCATCTTTACACCATGAAGCTCTTTTGTGGCACGAATGTTTCTCCGGCTACGTTACTATGGTGTCAGGAGCAGTGTTTACAGAGATCTCTTCAAAAGCAATCTAGAAGCATGCGCTCGGCCTGCTAATGATTCAAGCACTTGCAGTTTGATTCAGAAATGGGATCACTATATGCATAATGTCCAAAATGGTGATGATTTGTATGCTTCGTGCATACCGGACAGTTCTTCAATTTCCCGTAATTGTAGTGTGGCTGCGTTAGCCTAGTTGTCAAGGTATCGGATTGTGGCTGCCATGACTTGAGTTTGAGTTTAGTATCCCGAAAGACCCACCCTGCTGGGAAGCGGTGCAAGTTAAATTTGTCGAAAACTCAAACTTCCTCACTATGGGCATACCAACTCAAGTGTCGTCCGCGTCCCTTGACCTTGGTTCAAAATTACGAGGTCCGTCGCCAAATGCCCTCGTGCAGCTGAATAGTGCGTCGTAAATATTCTCTCACTCACACACCCGTAATTGTAGCCCGTGTGGCTCTACCTGGATCTACTGTCGTCAGAAGAGATGTCTTTAGACTATTAGGCCTAGTACTATTTTAGAGTTCTACTACTTAGTATTTAGAGTTCTGGCCCAGAGAAATCTTAAGATTTTTTGATGTCCTGGGCCCCTATGCAAAAGTAGACTCTACCTGAGATTTTAAATAGTAGCTAGTAAATAGTATGCATTGTCAAATCCTCGTTCAAACTGTAATTTGAAACAAATAAATGTACATGACTCACAACCTAGGCACACACCGGTTCAACCTATAAACGCCTTTCGACTAAATGAGTTGAAGGTTTGCTTCTTGTACTAGGCATATGCCTAAACATGGACAATGGTCATCACATAGTAATACAGTCTTACCACTTTTGTCAGCTTACAAGTACAATCGACTCTCAATAATTCAAACCTTCGATAATACGAACCTCTCGGTAATTCGAAATATATGCTCAGTCCCTAGAAAAACTCTTGATATTTCGAACTAAAACAATACGTTTTGGTACACTCAATATTTCGAAGTAAAATCTGTGGCTAGCCAGACTACAACGTGCGATAATTTAAAGTTATCTTATAAAACTCCAGACAATTTAAACACTCCCCATCATGTGCAGTCCTGTAGCAAACATATTGGATCTTAGAAGTTTTGCATTGTATAACTTCTGCATGTTTCCCCTTTAACGTAGCCTATTTGATGATCATCTGTCTGAACCCCATATTTGTGTTTCCTGGTTCCTAAGGCGAAAAGACACTTTTATTGCTTTCTTTCTTCAAGCGGACAACAGACCAACTACACCTGCTGTCAGCCGTCCATATCTTTCGTTTTTCCCGTGGCCTTGCCATTCATGTGTTCAGAATGAATGATCCGCTATTGTGACGAAGAATTGCGTAGGATTGTGCATGCATGTATTGAATGTATTCTTTTAATACAGGACGATTTTTAACTGAACAATATGTACTTTTTGAATTGTTCTTTTATTTCATAGTTTTAAACTTAAATGTGCTAGAAAAAATTTCTCTTTGTGTGTATTCTGAGAGTTTTTTTTCTACCCTCTTGATAATTTGAACTCTTGATAATTCGAAGTTTTTCATTGGTCCCACCAACTTCGAATTATCGAGAGTCGACCGTAGTTCGAAATTCCTTGTTTTTCGGAGAATATGTACGAGAATAACATTTGACCATCATGATAATCTGGATCATGATCTTATTAAGATAGTGTCAAGAATGAAACGAGGCCCCAAACGAGGGCGAGGTCCTGGATCCGGGCTCAGTTGGTTCATAACTTAAGACGTCTTTGTTCCTGAGTGATAATATCCTGTATGAAATTCTGACAAGAGAGTGAAAATGCAACATTTACACGACCAACATGATGTAATAATATTAATAACATCCCACCTTTTCGCAGTCCCGTGATGCGACCTTTCACAAGAGAGCTTCTGATTGCGTAAATGGCTACCTTTTTTTTTAAGGCATTGTAAACTTCAAAATGATAGATTAAACCTAAATATACTCATTAAAATCAAAATTACATGCTTTAGGGGAATATTTCGAAACGTCTTTAGTAGCTTGGAGTTAAATAACTTAATTATATAACACTGATGAGGATGACATTTTGAACGTATTCGTTTACCTAACAAAGATGAAGCAATATCTTGATTTGCATTTACATACATTGCTTCCTCTTCTGCTCGATTATTATAATATTTTTTTTGATGATGAGTGTATGTTTAACTATAATTTCAGATTATTTAAAATAATAAAAATATACTTCTAATTCATCTCCTAATACAATATATACATAAACGATAAATGAAAGGAAAATGTAATGCATTCGCTTATTTTACGAATATTTAAAAAAGATATGCTAACAAAGAAAAAATGTTTAGCTTTAAAATATGTTAAAGCAGCGTTTATCAAACTGCGAGACACCCCATCCTTAGGGAGGCGTGGTAACTCTACGAGGGGGGCACGATCACATTGAAAAGTTGAAAACAAAACATTATTTAAAAATTTTTAATGATCTGAAAGTACGCAAGCAAAATACATTCTGAGATAATAAGAAATAAATACATATTTACATGGATATAATACACTTATAAATTTATTAGTACTGCACAATGTATTTTATAATTAATTCATCAATACTAAATTAAGATCAAGTTTAATAATTACTATTGAGGCCAAGAGCTTGTCATATATAAAGTTATTACTGAAATTAATATTTATGTTGATAATTTGTACAGTTTAGAATTAATCCCTTAACTGCTGACTAAAAGATGCGTCATTCACTGCAGAATGCACTGTCTTCCACGCAAGCGTGTGTATGTCATGCATTGGGGAAGGGGGAAAGAAAATGAATTAAAAAGCAAATCCTCGGAAATAACTAAATCCTTCACAATAATTGTCAAGGTTTTTTTATCGCATTCCAGAGTCTTCGGAAAAATTTCATGAATAGCAGTGTAGAGAGAAGATCGTACTTCGAAAAGACGTATATATACGTCTAGGGCAACTAACGCTTTGGCTGAGCAAGACGTTTATATACGCCGGGGGCACTTAAGAGGGTAAAGTCGTATTGTAGCTTTATCGTCAAATTATAGTATTATTAATTCAATATATTGTTATTGTATGGAGGGGTGGCAATAAAATTTATGATTGAATATTGGGTCGCAGATATTGCAAGTTTGAAAATCACTTTGTTAAAGTATTACTGACATTTAATTTTTTTAAAAAAAATGTGAGGAATTATTATTCCTTCTACCTTCTAACCCGGCAAGATCTGTAGAAGGAACTAAATGATCAGACGACATGATGAACTATAATTATTTATTTATCTCCATATTTAACACAGACACAAATCATACTCTTATTAAGATAAATTTGGTCAATTAGAGCGCGAAGGTGAGACAAGATAGATTGGGGATAATATATACGATCATGAGAATCTATCCTTATGATAACTTATACAAAGCTTGTTTTGAGAAGTGCGCTAATAATTTAACTCTCTAACTTGTATTTAAACTAAGGGCACAGTACCTGAACTCTTGCAATCCTTTAAACTATTTGACATGGCCTTGAACACTAATAGTTAACTTAAGCACTTCTTCGAGATTCCAACTTCTCGCGTCGTACACTGTTTACGTATAGATATTACTGTCGATTTGCTTGCTTCTCATCAATTCACTTCACATCTGAGCTATCCGCACTTCACCAATCTTCAATTCTCACTTCACTAACTCTCTAAACTTGCGAATACAATATATATATATATATATATATATATCCCCAAGTATTTAGTGGAAGGAAGCGTATAGATCCGTTACAAAGTTGAATTTCAAAATATTTTTCATTTTTTCCTTTGACATTACAAAAAAAGTTTATTTGCAATTGGTAAAATTATTGCATTTAAACCTTAATTATTAGTATTAAAATAAATACTGTTGAGAGTAAATGTATTATGGACGAATGTAGTGTTATGTTGTATGAAAGACTGAATGAATTTACTAATAATTCTCATAAATGACTTTAAGAAATACATTATGATAAGTATAATATGCAGGGATAGAATTACTTTAGATGGAAAATGCAAAGAATGGAATTCAATGGGAAATTATAAAGGTTTGCTGATTTCTCATTGGTCCAG
This sequence comes from Trichonephila clavata, assembly GCA_019973975.1. Taxonomy (NCBI): domain Eukaryota; kingdom Metazoa; phylum Arthropoda; class Arachnida; order Araneae; family Nephilidae; genus Trichonephila; species Trichonephila clavata. The sequence goes on along the minus strand of BMAO01020033.1, from coordinate 9,029 downwards.
AACTTTCTATTTCCTGTTTTGAATTGTCGCCTCTTTGTTTACATATTTTTGCAGCGTAATTTATCCTTCAATAATCAATACAATAATTCACAGAAATGAGAAAGATACCATTAATTTTTATTTATAAATCTCATGACTATGCGTATTTGTAATATTTTAAAATTGGCTCAAGTGGAATGAGTTTTTCTAAGATTAAAATATAACTAAAGTAAACAAAGAAATATTTATACAAGAGAGAAAAAAATTGTTATCGAGAAAAACGTTATAATTCGAAATAAAATTCATATTAGAAAAAAAAATGAGATGTTCCAATGTTTCGTTTTAAATCATGTTTAAAAAAACGTTTTAATTAAAAATCAAGCAAGTAATAGCTTTTTCAAAAAGGTAAATCCACATCTGGCATAAAAAGAAGTACTAAAAAAGTTCGACTAAACGCACACACACTGTAAAGTTAATTCAGCAGAAAAAATAATTCTAAGGAAACATTATAAACCCTGAGGAATTCTATTTACAAGAAATTGCAATGGCAAAATTCGTAGTTATAATTATAATAATTTTTAATGTAGTATAATTAAATGAGAGCAATATATAAATACTGTTATAATATTAAACAAAGTCCATCCTTCACTTCTAAAAAAATACTACTAATATCTACTTTCTGCAATAAAAAGCCAAGGAAGAACATTAAAGAAGCTGCACGATATTCGTGGCAAACCAAAATCTACAATAATAGAGAAAAATTTCGTGAAATATGCACATTAAATGCTGCTCTATATTTTACGCATTATCTAAAACTCCATGCAACCAACTTAAAATGCAACAATATTTATGGACCTTCTAACTTCTTACACCATTTAAGTGTGTGCTTTCACTATTGCCTTTTTCCCGTATGTATACCACGCTTTCTATTACTTTTCGTGTGTATCTGACGCTGATAAATTGCTCTACCCGACACGCTACATTAACTCTCCCCAGACCAACACGAGTAATCGGCGAAAAAAGAATAAATCTCGCCAAATCTCGCCAAATACACCTGGAGCGCCAAGACGCTGTGATTTAGCGGCTCTGATTTTTGGGAAAAAAAGAAAAGTATCGTAATATATTACAAGGAATCATATATATGGAAACTACTGTGGATTTCAATATATTTGTATATTTGGGTTTTGGAAGTTAAATCAAAAGTTTTCTTGTCTTTTTTTCGTAAATACACATTGTTTTTCTTATTTCTTATTCGTGTACTTAAAGCCTTATTTTAGATCTTGCATGTGTGTTTAAAGCATTTAAAACTTTTTTGTATCATTCTATTTTAATTTTGAGATAAAAATTGATAATCACACAGCTTATTCTATAGCTTTCGCTTTTTAAGTAAAATTTAAAGAAACTTTGTTTAAACCTGCAATCCTGGTTTCTAAGGCCAAGGGTTTGCTATAGTACTACTGTGGCTAAGATCTTATACTATCATGACTATAGGTATCTGATTATGTTAAATATATATATATATATATCAATAATTATATCTCTCTCTCTTTATATATATATATATATATATATATATATATATATATATATGTATAATTATTGATATCTAAGTTTAAGCACTAAGAATTCGATTATATTGAAAAATATACTCATACCTGTAACTCTCACCTTTTCATATAAAAGAGACAGAACTTCTAGTTATTATTTTCTTATAATGTCTAAAATGGAAGTAAAATTATTTTTTGTGCTCTCGCAACCCAATAACCAAGTGGATTTTCGCAAGACAAATTTTCAGTGGATCTCTACTCTGTAAAATAAACATGCATGCCAAATTACAATTCTAAATCTAATAGAGCAAATACGGAATTTTTATTATTAATACGCACCGTAACCCTGTTGAGAGTCGATTTCCAAAAAAAACCCCCCATTCTTAGCGAATTTCAATTCAATAAAAGAATCATGCAAACCAAATTTCATTATTACAGCACTAGTAGTTCGAAAACGGGAATTTTTTTGTCACTAACGCCCCAATAACTTTACGCTCCCCAAGGAGTCGATTTTTCTAAATGCCATGCTTTTTGTAGATCTCTATTCAACAATATAAACATGCTTAATAAATTTCAAATATGTGGGTCGAACTATTCAAAAACAGAAGATTTTTCTTTAACTGTCCTCGACCCTCGCAACCTCCCTCAGGGACGATTTTCGCAATGTTCTTTGTTAGAGAAACTCTACCCCATGGAAGGAATCTACTTACCAAATTTCAAGACTGTACGTCCAGTAGGTTTAAAAATAAATAATTATTCATAAAGCTCCTTAGTCCTCCGTAACGCCCCTTGATGATTTCGATTTTCCCAACCTTAGCGGATCTTTACTCCATGAGAGGAACATGCCTATAAAATTTCGCGTCTGTAGTTTGAATAGTTTCGGAGATATCACGATAAGTGAGTGCAAGAATGAGATGCTTTTCTCCTTTATATACACTGGCCTCCAAAAGTTAAGGAACAACCGGTTTTTTGCGCCTTATTTGCAAATGAATGAATGTAGAAACACCAAATTTGGATGACATGTGCACAAAACAATTATGTATTAACTGGAAAATAGAAGTTTACTTAACAAAAATTCAAAAATGATTTACAACAAAGAAAAGTAATCTCGCTGGAAAAGTCCATCCTTGAAAATATAATAATCACAGTTGTATATGGTAAAATGTCATAGAAACGTAAAAAAATAGATTTTAATAAGGGATATGCACAACTCTAGCTTGAATGCATTGGTGGCATCGAATTTCCATGCTGTCAATTTAGCTGTCGATTACCGAAATGGGAAGTGAAGACCAGACACGGAGTAAGCTTTGTTCCAGCTCTCCTAAAGACCTTGAAGGATGACTTAAAGCAAGAACCTGTTTACCAAGATAGTTCCAAAGGTGCTCTATCGGATTTAAGTCTGGAGATTGAGCTAACCATTCCATTCGCTCCAAACCAAGACCCTCAAGATATTCCTCAACAATTACAGCTCGTTGAGGTCGTGCATTATCATCCATCAGAATGAAGTCATTGCCAATTGCACCGAAATACGGGTGGACAAGGATCCCACCCCGATATCTCACACCAATTAGAGGTCCTCCCTGGAACACATGCAGGTCAGTGTGACCACCGAATGAAATCCCTGCCCAAACCATTATTCCACCAACTCGGTAACTGAGTCTTTCAACATTGCTGGATTGATGATATTTGGTGCTTCGTTCCCTCCAGGTGAGCAGACGTCCCGAATCGCTCTTCAGTGTGAATCTGGACTCGTCTGTAAACAGTACAAAAGCCCATCGTTGTCTGGTGCAGGAAACGCTTTCTCTTGCCCAAGATAAGCGGGTCCTTGTCTGTCGTCTGTTGAGGGGTACACACACAACTGGTCGCCTTGCATAGAGACCTGCATTGTGAAGACGCCTTCGCACCGTACTAGCGGATATTCTTCCCTCTGATGCTACAGAGTGGTCTGCAACAAGTTGCGGCACAGAAATCCTTCTTCTCTTTCGGGCTGAAAGAGCGATAAAACTGTCCCCTGCAAGTGTTGTAGCTCGTGGTCGGCCTGGAACATGTCTTCTGGACACAGATGCTTCGGTTTGATATTGATTCCAGAGACGGTGGACCGCACTACGAGACACATTAAGATGCCTAGCAACATCAGCCTGTGATAACCCCATTTCCATCCATCAGACCGCCCTCCACCTTTACGAATCGGGCAAACGGCTTCCCTCAGAAATTGCGAGACCCTACTGCCTATTGTCAACAAATCTGCTAAGAAAAGTTGTAAATCAACAAAAGTTACACGCTTAATTACGAAAGCCTGAAAAATGCAAATTTTTCTGTCCACTCATATATATCTGTTCTTTCCTATTAAAAAAAGTAGCAGCTGTTGTTTTTGCATAAATTTGTATTAAATTCGTTTTTATCACTTATATAAACTGTAAATTTTATTATTACTGTCACTTTTTTTACAGTAAGCTTTGAAAAACATGTTGTTCCTTAACTTTTGGAGGCCAATGTATATAGATTCATGACCAACTTTAATTTAATTATGGATATTGAAACGGGACTTGTTTCCTGTGTATAAATTTTCATATAAATTAGTCATTTTCATTATTTATTACATTTATATCCCCATGAGCCACCCATCCGATATAGTGGTTAGCGACGCTGACTGGGGTCTGGGTTCGAAACCCGGAGAAGACATGGTTTTTGTAAATGTTTAGTGCCTTCACGGAATGGGGGTACTCTAAATAGTCGTCGAGCCGAAAGTTATCTCGTGTGGTTGGTAGAAGGGGAAGAGAGGTAGGAGGCCCCTGACCACCCCCAGGGTGTTCTCCCTCTAATTCAGAGTAGAGCCGAGCAAAATCTCTCTGCCACCTGCATGGTCCTCAAAGTTTAGGCTAACAATAGGCATAAAAGTCTAGCCCTTCGCCGCGATGAATTTCGTGGACCTTCATCTGATGTTACGGTTGATCAAGTGGTATAGGGGTAACAACAACATATCACAAACACAAGATTCAGCACAAAAAATCACTATCGAAAATCTGCTTCAGAGTTTACAAGTTTCTATCCTGAAGGCCTGATATTACTGTTTAACGCTATATACAATATTTTGTCTAGCAATGTATTGTAAATAAAGAGTCTTAACTTTCATGAGGAAATGGAAAAAGTATTTTTTCACTAAATAACAATAGGTTCAATAGCAAAACAATACTTAAGGGTTTTATTTAAAAGATTATATTTTTAAAATCATATAAATCCCTTCAGACAATACGTCAATGTAATTAAACTTTATAGATAAGATTATTTTTAAATTTAATTCTTAGTGCATTTTAATTATCATCAAAGTAAACAAATCAATTTAAAAAAATGTTTAATTTTACACGGTGATTACGAAAATGATTGAACTTTAAGACAATAGTATTGAAGCCATAATTTTCAAAGCATAACTAAATTAAAACAATAACAATTATTTTTTTAAATAATAAATATATTTTTTAATTATTTTTCAAATTTTTTATTATAATTCTTATGTTAAAATCCAGTGGCATACACTACCTATTTTTAAGAGGGAGAGGTTATTTAAAAATAAAAATTAAGCAGCCCTTAAAACTAAAAATTAAATTTCTGTTGGCTTATGGAAGGGCTTTAAGCTCTCAATCCTACCTCTTTGGTAATCTACTAAAACGATTCCCTTAAAGTGTATTACAAGGGGATATTTGTTTTTCTTTTCATTGCAAAATGCTTCAACAGTTAATAAAATGACAATGAAGCAACTACTGGAATAATAGTCTATAATATAAAAAAAAATTAAAAATAGCACTCCCCCCTCAGATTTCTCCCCCAAAATAAAAGAAAATGAACTCGTTATGTATCTTGTATATTACGTTATGTTTCTTATATAATATGCAAATTAATGTGAAATATATTTTCAATTACAACAAAGATATTGTTAAAAATTTTATGTAAGTAAATTAAATTCGCATGTGTTATATTACTTTCTGTTGTATTTATTTTATCATTAAAATTGTAATATTCGCCAGCAACGACATCTCTAACATTACAGTGGTGGTTCAATGAAAACCTGGCAGAATTGTGGCGATGCAATCTAGATAGTATCATTTGGGATGATCATTTTGTCGACTTGGCGACAATATGGATGCTTCTGAAAATTACTGGAGCAATCTACAGCATCACGATCTATGACATTAGAGAATTTTTTCGAGAAAGTTCTTGAAGGAAGCCATGCAGGCCATAAATAACAGTCGCTTGTGGAAACTGAGTCAGTCTCACGATAAAACAAAAAGGCCTAGGAGAATTCTCCTAGACTCTTACAATCCTCCTTAGTTTTGCATCTGTATGCAATAACATGTTTTATTGCATACCTTCAAAATCATTTAACTGTTTTTTTAATTTTGTAATTTTTTTTAAATTTGTTCTTTAATTTGTTTAACTTTTAAACTTTATTCTGCAAACTGGACAAGCTTCTCCAATAATTTTGTATCTAACTTTCTGAGACCCCAGGGCAGCCAATAGGAGTCGATTTCCTCCCCATCCAGTATCCAACCAGCCTCTCAGCTCTCTCCGAAGCAAAATATTCTCTCAACCTTCAATCAACTTTCCACTACTGGCACACCCATCTTTTTCTCTCCACCAATCACAATGCAACTACTCAAAATGCAAAACCCCACCATTGCCGTTTCCACATCTAAGACCATCAGATATGGGATGGAGGGCTGCAAGCAGCCCGTATGCCCACAGACCAACCGCCATCAAACTGAGTCAGCGTTACTTCGGCTGCTGAAGAGGAAGATAGGTTGATTTTGGGCAGTCTTTTCGTACTTGTGTCTAGAAACTGATAGTTGTCTCTGAGAACTGTAGAAAGTGTAGAATTCTTCTGGGATTTATTTTGCGAATTTTAGTGATGTATCCTGTATGTTAAGGATTGTTTTTCCATTATAAGCTTTCATAACTCTTAAGGAACTGTTTTATTCTTTGAAACTGACAGCATAAAGTCCATGAACCGCAATCTAAGGAACAAAATACTTCTATATCAAAATAATTGTGATAAACTTTTCTCATTTAATGCAATTATATGAAAAAGTAACAAAAATAAAAAGGGCAGTTTAAATTTAAAAAAAAAATTTAAAGAAATGAACTATTATTTTTTTAATTGTTCAAGCACAAAAGAGATTATATTTTTTTGAAATTTTCTATAAAATAATAAACTGAAAAATAATTAAAAGAAATAATGTAAAGATTAATATAGGCTAAAATGCATCAATATATATAGAGAGAAATATTTTCAACATAATTATTTGAGATATAATTCAATCAAAAGCAATAATTTTTAAATTAAGCTTATTTTTTAAATATTATATCAAACTATATTAATTACCTTTACTATTGTTAAGAAAGGAAGCCTTTATGAAGTCATCTGGGAGTTATCAACAATCAGTTTCAAGTAAAATGTCCGGAAATTTTAAAACATGTACACTGACTTAACAGAAAAATATTTATGGCATCGGTGACGTGAAGTATGTATAACCTTTCAAAACTTCCTCATAATACAAACAGAACTCGTGCATAAATTAATGCTTAAAGGATTTTCAAAATTTTCAGTTCGGGCATTTATTGATTGCTATGCGAAGTAAATCTGATTTTTTTCCCATTAAATCTTTTAAGACAGGAAAATGAGAAATTCCCTATTCATCTCGTTCTATCTTCGCTGCAAACGATTTATCAATGCTACCTCCTTTTTCGTCTGTGGACCGAAATTTGAGTTCCATTTAACACATGTTTCTTTTTTTATTTAAACTGAACATCTCCTCATTTACATGTTTGATGCGCTTCATTTGTTTAAATAAAAAGATCGTTTGGCATCACCAGCTGCAGACGACTTTAAGCTATTATGCAGGGTTTTAATTTCGGGTGCTCAAAGTTTTCTTCGAAAGAAGGATGGAGCGGACATTTGCATACTTTAAAGGAACCTTTTCTTATTACTCTCGTGTCAGTTGTCTGTCTCCGTTACTTCAGATATTCTCTTTTAAATCTGGAATAGCCAATAACGTGCGAAAAAGAAGGATTTTAGACATGCATCCCTTGGTTTGATTACGAGGGCAAGGATTTATGCAGAAGTATTAAAGCATATTACTCCCTAATTTTGGAATACGCAATAATATTTCTTTCACATTTATGTAATTTGATGGGAATATGTGAAAGCAATTATTTTTCCTAACAATATTCTGCAGACTTTGATCTCATTGGTACTAAAGAGTACTTTACTTACGTTAATATCTACTTATTCATTTTTTAAATAATAATTCGTTATTTTGAATTTTAATCAACTCTTTCTCTCTCTGATATCTTAGAGTTATACAATAATTCTATTTTGTATATTTATTTTATCAAAATTACATATTATGTTAAAAATTATATGCAAAATTAACCCAGCACTTCACGCGCAGGGTATATAATACCCACCGCCTAACTATTTTCAAGATTTCATCTAAACCCATTTTTGGAAAATGAATAGTTTCTAGTGTAGCTCATTTTAAGGTCAATACTTTAAAGGACCAAAGCTTGTAGAAGAATTCTAAATGTATATTTTTTAAATACCGCTCTTTGGGCATGTCATACCCTGCGCGTGAATCGCCGTTACAGTTATAAATGCATAAGCACACTTTAAAATCTTTCTTATGCTATAGCGTATTATTGTAGTTATGATCAAGAAATGTGATATTTAAGTAATTTAATAAATTTAGTACAGCTGTATTTTCGGATGAAGAAAGTTTCTTTGCGGAAATGATGAGGAAGTATTGAATGATGAAAGTATAATAGCAAGTATAATTCATCTACTGAAATCGATCCAGATAATTTAAATGAGGAAATATTTATCGTCCTTCATGAAATGAGCACATCATAATCAATGGCTAGAAAATATAATCTCGTTAGCTATGACAATAATTTTTGTGTCGTTGAACGTTGCGACAATAAATGCGCAAATTATTTTGTTAAGTAGTCAGAAGCCACTTACTAAACATCAAACCAGACGCTGATTTCTGAAGAGTTTTGGATTTTGATAAACAGAAGAATATAAAGAATGTAGAAACCATCAAGCAATGCTACAATGGTATTAAAAAAATTAAGATCCAATGAAAACATCACACTCACTCGCGACGAAGACTAAAGGAGTCTATAATCAATGTACTGAATGCTCTAATAAGAAGAAGAGAAAAAATAAATTTTCATGTGAAAAGTGTAACAAACATATTGCATTTCCTACTTTTCTTCCTTTTTCACCTTTACATGCAAATTTTCCGGTAGAAACAGAATATAAACATCCTTGGTTATGAGATACCCAGCGCGTTACGTTGAGATCATTTTTTCGCGCATGACGTGCCGGGTTAATTTTTTGGAAAAGCAGAGTTAGATAAATCATTTTCTTTGCATTCATTTTTTACCGTACATGTTCGTAAAAAATTAATGTTTCTGCTCAGTTAATTTATTCTGCAAGAACAAACC
>BMAO01020032.1:0-23733 GCA_019973975.1 Trichonephila clavata | reverse complement strand
TTAACAATTTTTTTTTTCGAATTTTCGAAAAAAATATATCTTGTTCTTCATTTTTTTCTGAACATTTTGATACTAACCACGTGACAATACTCTAAAAACTTCGAAAGTTATTCAAAAAATTGCAAACAGCAATTTAGTCATAACAACTTTTAAATGGACACATGCCACGCCCATTTATTTTTAAATTTATGCATACCTTTCATTTTTCTGTTTTTAATAAGCCTCATGAAATATTTTAAGCGCTTGATTTGATCAGAAGGAAGCCTGCAACTCAACACATTCATTCTGCTGTGTTTTGATTCTGTTGTGTTTACTTTATCACACGTTTTTTTAAAACGCTTATCTAAAGCGAAGATATTTGTTGTTTTATTCTGAAATGTCGTTGGGAACCCAAGACCCCCCGTTGTCGTCCCCAAGAACAAATTTAGAGGAAATAAATATTTAAAGGTAAGTGACTCACATGTTACAGATATGAAAGATACGAGGAAGTGTGTAGAAATGAAAAGTACAAGTAAGTGTGCCGAAATGAAAAATGCTTCTAGTAAAAAACTTTCAGGAATTCAGACTTCATTAAAGTCAAATTTTGTTAAGGTAAGTGAAAACTTCAAAGAATATCGTATTTTTGATTTTATTTAAACCTTTAGCTCTATTTTGTCAGTATCATGCTGTTTAAAATGTCATAAACCATTAACAATTAATGAAAAATCCACTCGTGGTTTATGTTCGAATTTTGAAATACATTGTAAAAAATGTGGGAGTATTTGTACTTTTTCAAGCTGTGAAAACATTGGGAATAAAAATAATGCTCCAGAAATTAACAGAAGATCTATTTTAGCAATGGGATGCATAGGTCAAGGTTTAGAGTCATTAAAAACCTTTTGTTCTGTAATGAGTCTTCCTAATCCTGTTGAACAAAAATCATATGATGTTATTAATAATAAACTTTCACTTGTTATGAAGGAAGTCGCCGAAGAAAGCATGAACAGGGCAGCTGTCGAAGAAAATTCTTCTTTACCTGATAACTTTTAACGGTAAGTGGTGATGGGACCTGGAAGACGAGAGGACATTCATCGTTGATTGGAGTATGTACTCTAATGGGGCCGAAACAGGTAAGGTTTTGGATAGGGAAGTGTTGTCCTCATTTTGCAAATGAAGCGACAGTTATAAAGGGGTAAAGTTTGGTATCAAGTACAATAAATGGCAAAGAGCGCATAAGATTTCACGTAGAAAAAATTATTCTGGCTCTGCTGGTAAAATGGAGGTTGACGGGATGTTGAGGATTTTTAATCGATCAGAAAAGCTTCACAACCTGAAATATTCGAACTACATAGGAGATGGCGACACAAAAACATTCAATGCCCTTTCTGAAAACAATCCATACGGCGATGACCATCTTATTCAGAAAATAGAATGTGTAGACCATGTGCAAAAGAGAATGGGTACAAGACTTAGGAAGCTTAAATTAGTATATGGTAAGAAGAAATTATCTGATGGTAAAACTATAGGGGGTAAAGGTAGGTTAACTGATAGTTTAATTGATAAGCTTGCGCATTACTATGGTAATGTTATTCGATGCAATTCTACTAGTGTAAAGGAAATGCGGAAAGCCATTTGGGCTGTTTGGAGTCATTCTTGCAGCACCGATGATGAGCCGATGCACTGATTTTGTCCTACAAATCCAAATACATAGTGTAAGTATAATGCCGCAATTAATAATAATTTACAAAATTATAAACACAAACCCTCAGTTGCGAAAACTGTTCGAGATGTAATTAAGCCTGTATTTGCAGACTTATCTCATCTGGCACTCCTGAAGAAATGCTTAGGAGGTAAGACACAGAATCCTAATGAAAGTTTAAATTCATTAATCTGGAAGTTTTGTCCGAAGACGATTGATTCTAGCCTTCAGATTACAGAGATCTGCATTAGCATTTTTAATGATGGAAATCAAATACTTATTACTATTTTAGAGAAATTTGGCTTAAAAATTAACAAAAATGTTTGTGTGTCCCTGGCTGAACGTGACAATCGTCGAATCTTTACGTCAAGAAAGAGGAGCTCAACGTCATCGTTTGAAGCTCGCAGAGAAAAAAATTAAAAAGAGTACAGAAATTGAGCTGTTTGAGCAACAGGAAGGCATATCCTATGATCCTGAAGCATTTTAGCATGTAAGTTTTAAAATTTATTTTCTGAAATTCAATTTAAAACTTTAAAGCCTTTTTTCTCAGTTTGTGTTTTTTTCACTTACGCGCATTGCGTTTCAAAAACTATCATACTTTGATGCATAAAACTTTACAGAATTATAAACTCTATCATAATCTTTAAATCCTAGCTATTTATAGTATTACATATTTGTAATTTTTTGAAAAAATTTTAAAAATGTACTTTTTTTATTTTTTAAAAATATTATTTTTTATATCTAATCGCTACCATCTAATAAGGATATACTTGACTTTATAAATCAACTTATTGCTAGTAATTAGAATTATTATTTCAGAAAATATCATGCGCGTCGTAAAACTTACTATTTGTTTCTTACAAAAAATTTTCTTATATTTATGTGCTTATTATTTTTAAAATTATGATTATATTTTAGACATTTTATACTTTTTTGAAACTTTATTCCTTTATAAAAAATGTGTAAAAGAATCAAATTATTTCATTTTAACCTCAACGAATTATTTCTAGTCGAAAATTGTTCATATTTTGTGCTCTCGAAACATTTTTAACACCCCTGAGACCCCTTAAAGGGACCTTGCTCAGCCCCCAGCGCCCCCAAGGTCGTCGTGTCACCTATCCATTTGTTTGGAAAGACGAGCTCTTTCGAATGATACCCTTTACAAGATGCAATTTCCCATAGGAGGGTCTCTAGGGTTCAAAAACTGGTGTCTACTGGTCTTGAACCTATCTCGGCGTCTATGGAACCTATAAGCTTTTGTAATGTGTCAAATGAAAGAGACGAGCCAGGAGATTGCAACAGTCCAACTGCTTTTTACCCTACCCCCCATAGGAGGGTCTGTAAGGAGTGAAAAAAAACAAAATTCAAAGGCAAATGACGGGGCTCCTGGGGCACCTATCAACGTGTGTCGCGCATTGTAGGACGTGGGCTTCAAATCCTATCGAACCCTGTACAACAATTGAGTATACCCCCCATAGGAGGAGAGCCTGGAAACCAACACGGCTTGAATCGAAAATAACTCGACTTGTATGGAGTCGATAAGGGATGGTGAGCTATCAAATGATTTGTGGGCAAGAGTAGAGGACAAAACTAGTATTCATGGTGGACCCCCATAGGAGGATCTATAAAACATGACAATTGAAAAAGTAAAATGACATTTGTAATACACGTAGCACTTGACAACTCTAGCTAGACAAAAAAAAAATATTTTTTTTTTTTTTAGAGAGATTAGTTTCAAAGCTTTCTGCAACCATCATCTCATTTGCTAGTCTAGTTTATGGTGTCGTTTCAAAGTTTACTTGAAATTCTTTTTGTATTTTGAATTTATCGTTCCAGAATATGCCATTCGTTTCAGATTCATGCTTTTCTGAACAAGATTGCTTACCGTGTTCTCGGGGAAAAGAGCCACCTCATGATTGTGTGATTCACGTTTTATTGGAATCGATGGTGTTTCAAGAACGAATGTTGCACGGTGAACCCACCGAAGCAAGATTGAAACACATTTTGGAGAATGGAAAAGAATACTTGCCCCGGGCCATGCATATGACGGACGCAAATAGTAAACGTTGGCAAAGGATGTATGCCTTGATCCAGAGTGCGTTTACACGACCTCTATGATGCCTCCTCCCATCTTTCAGAAGCAAATAAAGTTTGAAACATTTTTCAAAAGCATTCATCAGAATAGTGTTAAATATTTTGGGCTCTTTAGTCAGTTGTCTATTCCCTGGTTGTAAGCATTCATTCCTCAGAGTAATGTCTTTTTTAAAAACATTAATTTCTGAATTGGAACAAATTATTATCCCAGGTGTGCAGCAAGAACCTGCCTCAGAGTTGTTTCCTTATAGACGAAAATTGCTACGTTTAGCGGGTATTGTGAAATTTCAAGAACTCTTGAACAGATTGCCTCTTCCCGTCAAGTTGGTACAGAACAAACATGGGCTTCACATCTCGGATTGCATCTATAGTAGCGACAAAAATACTAAAGGCCCAGGTTGTTGTCATTGTTTTTATTTATTTGATGAACCCGAGAAATATTTTATTGTGAAACAATTGGATAAAGTCGTCGTACGAGATGGGACACTGCATCTCAAAGAGTGTTTGACCAAAGCTAAATGTCAATGTTGGGTATCAAGTCTACATAAAACTCCCAAACATTTATAAGCTTACAATCATTTGTTTCAAGAACAAATGTTGCACGGCGAGCCAACCAATTATAAGCTTGGAGCCAATTTTATGCAATGGAAAATACTATGGACCCCCGAGCCAAAGACTCGCGACATGTTTGAAATTCTTGACAGCCTTCAGAATGAGCAATCGAGCATGGAAAAAATTTCCGGTACCAACTGCAAAATAAAATCGTAACAGAAACTTGGACAAAAAAAAAATTTTTTTTTAGAGAGATTGGAGAGTGTTTAAAAAGGTAGAGTTTTCCACTCGAGTTTTCATTTTGTTTGCAGTGACATTTCTTACACGTCATTATGACCTCGTTAGAATCTTTCATTGGTGAATTGGAAAAAAACATTCTTCCAGGTTTGCGAGACAACGTCTCACGATGGTCGTCTTATAGACGACGCTTGCAACGTTTAGCGGGTATTGTGAAATTTCATGAACTCCTGAAACAATTTCCTATTCCCGTCCAGGTGGTCTTTAGCCAACATGGATTCCACCTTTCCGATTGTGTCTATAGTGCGGATGAATACACTGAAGGACCCAACACTTGCCATTGTTTTCATTGATTTGACGAACCCGAGCAATATTTTATGGTGAAACAATTCAATCATGTCATCGTACGGGTTGGGTCTATACATCATCAAGATTGTTTGAGACGAGCTCAATGTCAATGTTGGAGACATAAAGCTGTTGATAAGCTCACTACCCACCTTGAAATGACCCCTGCCATGGGATTGCTTACGGTGGGGAAACCCCACGATTCACGTTTTATGGATGGTGTGGTGCGCCTACCGAAGCAAGATTGAAACCAGAGAATGGAAAAGAATACTTACCCCGCGTTGGCAAAGGGGGGACATTCTTCTAGCCAATCAAAATCCACTTCCTACTTTTCTCTTTTAAAAAGCACGGCTCGGAAGCCCTCTGCATCATACGAGACAATGGAGTCTGACAAAGCGTTTCAAGTCTACCTGGCCAAGTACCAAGAGGCCCATTTGGCCGAGTACATTACCTTCATGATGCATTTTCGCACCCTTTTACAGACTTTGACACCTTCCGACGTGATTGCTCTTTCCCCCGTGGACCTGGGAGAACTTTTACGCAAAGTATTTCCGAATCCCGAGCCCCACGACCTGCCCACCTTTGAGTGCCTCACCTATTCTGAACCCTCCGAACTGTACAGTGATTACCTCGAGCAGCAGGCTACCAAAGGAAAGGGGGCCTTTATTCAAGCCCTGTGGATGGTCTTGGCCATACCCAAGTTGTATCGATTGGCGTACAAGGCTTGGAGGCGACACGGTCCTCAACAGTTGACCCCCTGGATTCTATTGGCTCAAGCCGTGTTGGATGGCTGTTACGCATTGAAATGGCCCGAAAGCGTCTTCCAAGTCCCCGAGACGTGTTCCATCTGTCTGAGTCCGATGCATTGGCCAGAAAAGACACATTGTGGCCATGTATTTCACATGCGTTGCTTACTCCAACACCTGGAGGTGAGGAATACCTGTCCCCTCTGCAGGACACTCAACCCAATACGAGCACCGTAGAGGTGGAGAGGTTTCCCCAGAAAAATGGGAGAATGATTGCTGGAAAGGAGCATAGCTCGGGACCAGTAATCATTCTCCCATTTTTTTGGGCTACTCTCAATGTCAAGGTTGGAAACGACAAGAAAAAAAAACTTGAGGGGGTTGGAAACATTTTTTTCCACCAAAAAAAAGAATGTGAGGCAAGAAAGTTTGAAAAGGGTCATTCTCGGAAAAAGAATTTTCCCACAAAAAAAGAATGTGAGGTAAAAACTTTACAAAGAAACACATTTGACAAGTTTAAAAGATTTACAAAAAAAAGAAAATGTGAGGCAAAAAGTTTGAAAAGAAACATTTGACAGGTTTGAAAGATTTACAAAAAAGAATGTGAGGCACGCAAGTTTGAAAAAAATCTTTGGTGTTGAAATATCTTTCAGAAGCAAATAAAATTTTACAACTCAATCTCTCTAAAAAAAAAATTTTTTTTTAGAGAGATTGAGTTAAGAGACAAATGCTCGCAGCAAATCTTTCTTTTTCAAAATGACAGATACAGAAGATTTGTTTCACCTGTTGTCGACACCTGGTTCACCTTTGCCCTCCACTCTCATGGCTTCTCCTTCTCATGAACCTTCTTCTCCAGATGAACAGAGACCCCAAGATCCTCGACGACGTCATTTTAAACCTTATCGACGACCACCTTATGCCAATCGATTTCCCCAGAACCATGCCCAAGTCTTTTTCCATACTCACGGTCTGGCTGTGTTGTGTCTCCGAGACCATGGTTTCACGCTCACCAATGGTGTCGTCTCGTATGCCTCGGATCGGGTCGGTGCAAATGAATTGTTCAACTCTTTACATTATCTCAATGTCGGTACCCTTTGTATGACCGACTCCCGTTCCAAGCAAGAATTTAAAGACATTCAAGCAAAATGGAGCGCTTTCAGTCCTTTCAAACGCACCCCGGTCGTGCTCTTGAAATCCCATCCACGGGGAGAATGCCCTTTTTGCCACCAGACGCAATGTCATCGTTGGATTGCCGTGCAAGGCAAGTGTGCCATTCTCCACCAACCTCTCAACCCCATTTTTCACTCGCATCCTGTCTGAAAAACGTATAAAAGGAGGACGCGTGTCGACGCTTCTCCTCAGTTTGCAGCATGGATGCCTTCCCAGAGCACCTTTCCTCCACCGTGGTGCCCGTGACGTTGCACGAGAAACCCGATGCGTTGGAATATGCCGCTCGGCAGGGCCAAGTTCGAGCGGGCATCCTCTACCAAGAGCCCCACGCGAAACGAGTGTTTACCTTATTTTGCAAGGATCATTGGCATCAAAAAAAGACGTTTATGGATAATTTCAAGCGTGCCGTGATGGAAGCCAAGCATGTCAATGCATTTAGACCCCACGATATCCTGTGGGAAAAAGTGTCCAAAAGCCTCTTGAAAAATCCAGATCGTTTGCTCAAAAATACCGACAAGAGGATGGTCTACATCTATGGCAACATGTTTTTTGTGAAAAAAGACTTTACCTTTGGTTTGAGAACGGTGCACCCCGGAGAGGTGCATTTCATTCAAACGACGCAGGTGCCCATGCTGCTCTACGAATTGCCCCCCCCCCTCCAGTCTCCAGTGCCGAGCCCAACCCAATGTGGCGAGGAGGAGTTTTGAGCCCTATGACCAAATGCTCTGCCATCGGACCATCTTGGAGCCCCACACGGCGTATCCGATCCCAGCTGGATCCCACTACTTGATGTTGACGGTTCAAAAAACAGCTTTTGGTCTGGACATTATCCCCGAATCCCTTCTCCCTCAGCTCCTTCAGAAGGGATTCCACTTGGGGGATTTTCGAAAAATGAAAAGGTTTGATCAAACCCCCTACAAGCTACCTCCTCCTACCCCAACTCATGGACTGAAGTGACTTTTGAAGGACCCACCCAAGAAACGAGGGCGCATCATGAGACTTGAGCAGATTCCAGAGCCTAGAGAGATTCCAGTCCCTGTGCAGATTCCAGAGCCTATACAGATTCCAGTCCCTGTGCAGATGCCAGAGCCTATACAGATTCCAGTCCCTGTCCAGATGCCAGAGCCTATACAGATTCCAGTCCCTATGCACATTCCAGAGCCTCAGCTACTCTATCCAGAACCTATGCAGATTCCAGAGCCTCAGCTACTCTATCCAGAACCTTTGCAGATTCCTGAGCCTGAGCTACTCTATCCAGAACCTGAGCAGATTCCAGAGCCTGAGCTACTCTATCCAGAACCTGAGCAGATTCCAGACCTTGAGCAGATTCCAGAGCCAGATACTGCTTTGCTCGACCAGCTCCTATCAACCGTCTATGAACAAGAACCCCAAGGGCTCCACCTGGTCCCCTCTCTCTTTGATGAAAACAATGAGCTCATTGCCTTCCTGGATGCTTTTGAAAGAGATTTGGCGATGCAGCCCCTGGACTTGTCCATGCCCAAACTCCCCTCTTGTAACAAACCTTCTATTGGATTTAAAGCGATTCAACCCATGAATCTGTCTTGTAGAGGATTAATAAAAAAAAATTTTTTTAAGAAAACAAGTCTCATTCTTTGTGTCAAAAAAACCAAATTTCATTCCCTGTGTCAAAATGATACAACATTTATTGGACCAGTGTCGACATCGCACGACGATCGTGTTTGGAAATTTGGGTCGCTGGCCAGATCGAGTCACGTATTACGAGTCAGACTATCCTTACACCATCCTTTTTGAGCCCAATTTTGGTGTGCACGTTCCTCGGTCGTTTGGAAAAACCGTGGTCGTCTTTACGAGTCATTTGGATTGGACGTGGGATCCAGGAGTCGATTTAAAATTCTTTCAACTGGGTCGTCCCCCGTCTCGCCAAGTTTGGGACGCCCATCAACCTCACAATAAGGAGGCATATCCGTTGAATCTCACGGATTGCACGCGCCTAGCGGATGTGTACGTGAGATTATTAACGTGGTTGGACGATTGGGAAATGCATCGAGACGAAAACCTTCCTTGGCGCCTGGTGTGTCCCAACCCTGGAAACGGGCTTTGGAACCCCACGTGGAACGCTCGCATCAAAAGGCCTTGGCCCATGGGATGCCAGTTGACGTCACGCTCCTCGAGCATATATAAGGCCAGCCTCTAGCCAGCAGAATCATTCTTTTTTAGAAGGAAAAAAAGCAGCATGTCTATCTATTTTGCTCATTCCAACTACTTTCTCCACCAGGGCAAGCCAGTGCCCATCGAGTTGTCTATTGCCACCCTTCCCAGGAATGGCAGTGATCCTCAAGTGCTCTGCATTACCGTCAACCATGACGGACTCATTTCCACGCCCCGAGACATGCGATACAATGCCTGCAAAAACGCTCGTCTTCTGGTACGTCCCTTGCCCAAGAGTGTGCCTGTAGACAACCTACCCTATTGCGTGAGGGGCATGATGGACCCAGGAGGTCTCATTGTCGTGAAAAGCTCAAAACAGCAAAAAAAATTTAAAGAGTTGGGACTCGTCACCGTATGCTTGGAGATGCTGCCCAAATTCAACACTCTTTGCGATGGCACCTTTCCCAACCTCCTTTCCACGAGGAAGGGGACGTGTCTCATTGCACCATGCTGAAATCTTTTCAATTTGCAAAATATCTCTACAGCAGTTTAACAAGTTGCAGGCGGAATGGAAGGACAAAGTTTCAGCTTTGATAGAGTGAAAAAAAATTGCCCAATGGCCCAAAAAAGGGGGACCGAGTCGACACTAAAGTCGACTCGGTCCCCCTTTTTTTGGATAAAGGAAGGTGCCAAGGTTGGAGAGCCTCTCTTTTAAAAATTTGTACTTTTTACCAACCTCTTGTATTTTTTGCATGTCAATGTTGAATAGCCGATAGAAATCTAATGACATGGATTGCCAGCCAATAGGAATCGATTCACGTGACCCACCAGAGTATATTAGGCGAGCCATCCGCCGTCCTTCTCTCAAATGCAACATGTCTCATCTAGCCTTTTTTGCTCATGCCAACGTGTTTCATCGGGGGGGTAAGCCTGTCCCCATCGAAATCTCCATTGCCAGCATTTCGGAGGATCCACAAGTCATGTACATCACCGTGGATCATTCCAATTTGATCACCACCTCAAAAGATGACCGGGCCAATCGGTATATCAACGAACGTCTCCATCTCAAAAGCCACCTGCCTGGATCCGTGCCCCTCGAATACCTCAGCTTTTGCGTCAGGGGCAAATTTTGTCACCTGGCGCAAGGAAATCGAGGCCTCATCGTGGTCAAGGGAACCGACCAGCGCAAAATCTTTGAGCAGCTGGGACTCTTTACCATCAACCTGGAGACTCTGCCAAAGTTTCAGGACCTCCATGACCGTACTCTGCCCTATCACCTCCACGATGAGATGCACGAGTATTATGATGTATCCGAGTGCACCATGGTAAAGTCTTATCGTTTTGCTCGTCATCTGCAACATTTCAACAACCTGCAGGCTGAATGTAAGAAACAAATGGCTGATTTGGTAGACTAAGTGTGGAAAATTGGACTGTAAATATTAAACTGTAAATATTGGACTAGACCGAAAATATTAACTGGTAAAAATGTCCATGGGCCCAAAAAAGGGGGACCGAGTCGACTCTTGTGTCGACTCGGTCCCCTTTTTTTGGATTAAGGAAGGTGCCAACGTTGGAGGGCCTCTCTTTTAAATCTTGTACTCTAACTATGCACAAAGATATATTAAAAAATAGTTTCGAGGACCAAGATGTCATAAAATACGTTAAAAGATTAGTTTCAAGGTTGAAAAGCGTCCACCAATAGAAATCGTTTCACGTGACCTCATTAGAATATATAAAAGGTGAGCAGCCAGCAGCTAGACATTGGATTGCTTCTGACTGCAGTCGACATTTGTTTTTTTTTTGTTAAAACTGTCAGGTTGGTATTGGATATTCCTAATCTGAGGTCAATGCTAAATGTTTTTCGTTAAGACTGTCAGGATTTGGCGTCATGTTGAAAATTCCTAAATTCTGGCATCGGTAAATGTTTTTAGCCAAAATCTTCAAAAAAATCCGAACATTGGGGGACGACTGGGTCCCCCTTTTTTCGGGTCACATGATGCACCAAGATTGGAATGCCTCTTTTTAAACACTTGACACAAAAAAATTGGACTCGCCTGCTGGCTGCCAGTTGAGTCCTCCTTGACACGCCAAGATTGGAAGGTCATGAAATGGGAATGAAATGATTCTCCTGGTTTTGGCGATACACCAACGTTGAAATGCCTACATTTCATGGGTCGCTGCTTTCACCAAGCTTGAAGCACCTCCATTTCATTTGCCCCCTGACATGTCTCCATTTCCTTTGTGAATCACCCCCCGTTTTAAATCATTCGTCTGGGTTGAAACTTTTTTTTTTCTCGCGCTCATCCAAAATATTTTTTTCGAAAGAATTTGAAAAAAGTTTCGATAAGGATATTGAAGTGAAATCAGGGACACTTTGAGGGGATACTTTGATTTGAGCATAAAATGCAACATGAGGGTAAAAAGAAGATGAAAAGGGGAAAAAATTCATACAAAAAGAGCCATTCTAAGGTGGATTTCGACTTGAAACAGGATAGTGAAAAAGAGCCGTGGGAGGGAGACTCTCAACGCGGGGTAGGGGAAAAAGGGATAGGATGTATTCAAAAAGAGCCGTTGGATCTAAAACACAACGGGAGGGGAGGGGAAAAGGGGATTCTACAAAAGGAGCTATGAGACGGAGACTCTTAAGGGGGGTAGGTGAAAAGGGGATTCGACAAAAAAAGCCGTTAGACCTTAAACACAACGTAGGGGACATACAAAAAGAGCCGAGGATCCTTTCAAAAAAGGTCGTTTTCCATTTTCAATCATTTTTTGATAGGGTCACGGTGCTCAACTATTTATTCGACCGACTGTAATCCATCCGCATTTCCATGGAGTTTTCCTGGTTTATGTCGGATTTCGAAATTAAATGGCTGCAAGCTCAAGGCCCATCTTTGTAGTCTCGGGTTGCCATCCCCCGTTTTAGTGGGTTGTGATCTGTTTCTATAATAAATCTCTGACCGTCTAAATAATGCTTGAGTCGCTTTAAACCGAAAATGATAGCAGCTAACTCCCTTTCTACTGTGCTATAATTTCTCTCTGCCTTTGAAAATTTCTTACTTAGGAATAAAATAGGGTGTTCCTCTCCGTTTATACTTTGGGACAAAACCACTCCTGCTCCTATATCACTCGCATCGGTCTGCAAAATAAAATCTTTCGAGAAATCAGGGGCAAACAAAATAGGCTTCGAGACAAATTTACCTTTTAATTCTTCGAACGCCTTTTCTCATCGTTCGTCCCACACAATGATTTATTTCTTACATTTTCCCTTAAGAGCATCTGTCAAGGGGGATGCTATCTCGCTGTAGTTTGGAATGTAATGGGCGTAATACCCAACAATTCCAAGAAAAGACCGCACTTGGGTTTTAGTTGTGGGCGTAGGGAAATCCTTTATAGCTTTTATTTTCAAGTCACTAGGGTATCTGCTCCCAGATCCTACGGTATGACAAAGGAATAACACCTCTTCCTGCGCGAATTTGCACTTTGAAGGTTTTACTTTCAAACCGGCAGCTTTCAATCTCCCCAGCACGAGGTCAATATGTTTTACATGGTCTTTCCAATTTTGAGAAAAGATGGCTATATCATCGATATAGGGAAGTGCGAACGATTCTAATCCTTCTAAAACCTGAGCCATGAGTTTACAGAAGTAGAAAGGCACGCAAACTAAACCGAACATCATTTTCTTCGGAATATAAGTACCGAAAGGCGTGACAAATGCTGCCTACCTTTGAGCTCTTTGCGTGAGTGGGATTTGAAAGTAACCTTTCGCCAAATCCATTACTGTCACATATGGTGCGGCGCTGACCTTTTCCACAATTTCTTCTATGTTTGGTAACGGAAAAAATTCCGTACGCGTCACTTCATTTAACCGCCAATAATCCACACACGGCCGTGGGTCTTTGTTTGGACTTTCCACCAAAATTAAAGGCGACGTGAAATCAGATTGACCTATCTCAATCACTCCCAGGTCCAATAATCGCTTTATTTCATCTTTTAGGATGTTAATTTGTCTAGGGGACATACGATACGGTTTTGTTTTGATGGGCTTTTCCGAAATTAATTCTATGTCCAAGGTCATTAAATGAGTTGTCCCGGGATCAGAGGAAAACACCTCTCTATTTTTAATAATTACATTTTTTAACTCTTCAATTTGACTATGAGACAATTTGTCTATCAAGTGACTCTTCTTACATATCTCCTCATAGTCAAACGTCGTGGTCTGTTTTAATGGGTAAGGGATCTCTGCATTTTTTTCTATCTCTGCAGAAACTTCTTCTATAACCAGATTTAAAGAATTGGGCCTTCGGTGATAGGGTTTCATTAAGTTTACATGATATATCGTATCTCTTTTCCCCGGTAAATCCACCACATAATTGGTGTCCGAAATTTTATTTAGCACTTTTCCTGGGCCTATCCAATTTACGTCCATTTTATTCTGATTTGAAGTGGCCAACACCATTACAAGATTCGCCTTGTGTAAATTTCCTTTCAACGGAATTTCGATCGTAAAAAGTTTTTCTTTTTTGTTGACATTCTTTCATCCGAGTGACGGCAAGATCCTGACAGCGCTTGAGCCTATTCATTAGTTGTAAGATGTATTCAACCACCGTTTCACTCATTTCCCTTTTGTCAATCCACCCCTCGTAAATCAGGGTTTGAGGGGTCCTCAAATTTCTTCCCATTACCAATTCAGAGGGGCTAAAACCCGTGCTTTCATGAGAAACAGTGCGCAAAGCAAATAACGCTGAGGAAAGCGTATTTTCCCAATCTGCTTCCGATTCTACGCAAAGGGCTTTTAAGACGCGTTTAATAGTTCTGTGAACCCTCTCTACTGCGTTACTCTGCGGGTGGCTGACAGATGAATGGACCACCCGTATTCCGAACTTGTCAAAGAAAGTCGCAGTCAGCTCGCTCGTGAATGAAGTGCCGAGATCTGATTGTATCGTCTTTGGGAAACCTATTCTTGAGAAAATCGACAAAAGGGCATCCAGAGCCTTTACAGATGAAATGTTTTCAACTGGTATCACCTCGGGATACTTTGATGTTACACATATAGCAGTAATCAAATATCGGTTTCCTTTTGTGGAAAGAGGGAGCGGCCCTACTGCGTCTATGTTGATTCTAGAAAAAACCTCCCCGATCATTGGAACTAATTTTAGCGGAGCTTTTACTTTATCGCGAGGTTTAATCACCCGCTGACAAGCGTCACAAGTTTTCACAAAATCTTCCACATCTTTGTAAATATTTGGCCAAAAAAAATAACGCAAAACTCTATCTTTTGTTTTTGTGACACCCAGATGTCCTCCAATTTCATCGTGGCTCAACCGGTTAATCTCGTGCCTGAATTTCAAAGGCGCACACAATTGTCGTATTTCGTCCCCTCTTTTGGTTCTAGTAACCCTAACCAATTTTCCTTTCATTAGTTGAAACTCCTCATCTACGCCTGATCTGGCTTTTTCCCACAACGCCTGGAGATCCGGGCATCTCTCTTGTTCTGACCGGAAGTCGCAACTAGTTACATTGGCTAGACAAAACTCCTTCATCCCATCAACCTGAAGAATTTCTAACATTTCCTCTTCATGTATTTCGGAAGGGGGGATTTGATCTGCGTTTTCTGTCGGAGAGCTGTTCGCCGTGGGCAAATTTGTACCTATTACTTTACTGGGCGCTTCGAGTCACAACCGCGTTTATCACTTGCACACCCTTCTCACTTGACTCAATAAGATCCGCAGTACGATTTCCCAACAAATAAGGTTCGTCCGCACTGCTATTAGATTTGATTGCTGCCTTCGTGTAAAATTCTCCTCCCTTAGTTTTAATTTTTATTTTCGCGAGCGGCAGGCAGTGACATACGTCATCCAACGGGCTTTTGAGCAACATATATTCTCCCAAAAGGTCGTTTTCGTTGATCCAACTGCATGCGCACACATCTATTGAGGCACCGGAGTCTCTTAGACACACACGCTCTACGCCATTTATTTCTAATTTAATTTTAAATTTTTCAAAAGGGTCCTCATTCTCCCGGAGTTTACATTTAAGTTCGCCACCGTTTCATAATTGCCTTTCGTAAGCCTCGGGCAAGAGGGTTTTATGTGACCAGCTTCGTTGCAAAAATAACAGATGATGGGTTTTTTCTTTTCGAATGGTCTTTCCCATTCTCTTTGATTATCTCCCTTAGTTTGAGAATTTCCCTGAAACCTATCATTTCTAAATGATCCCTTGTTTGTAACGTTAGCTTGTTTGCTTTCTCCACTAATTTGATTAACCTTATTACCCACAAAAGGTTGCCTCTCGAATTGCTTACGCTCCCCTGCTTTTATTGTATTCTGTTTCCTATGCACTTTTTTTACTGCTTCAAAATGATCTAACTTTTCTGCTAGATCAGTAGCGTTTTTAAAAGCGTCCCACGAATCGATAAAGTGATCCACTAATTCGATGGGGGCTCTCTTTTTTAATTGCTCGGTCACTAATAATTCTTTTAACCCACTTATATATAGATCTTCTATTTCCATCCCGGCTAACCAATTTTCTAAATAAGACCTTAAATCAAAAACCAAGTCTGACCATAACGTGCCTGATCTCCGCTGATGCGATTCAAATCTATCTCTAAGCGCTACGGGAGTTAGCTGGAATCTATTCAAAAGTAATTTTTTAATGTGAGGATAATCGTCTCCTCTTTTATGTGGTTCTTTTGCCACCAATTCAGTCGATTCCACAGGAAGCAAAGGAATAAGCTGTGAAACCCACCTATCTTCTGCTACTTTTTCTTTTTTGGCTTGCCTCTCGAAAATTTCAAAAAACAGATTAATATCTGCATTTTTGGCATCAAATTTAGGCACCAAGTCTTTTAAATTAACACGTCTATTTACCATTTGCCCTTCTAAGTCGGCAGACGAAACACTAACCGTATCAGTAGCATTAGACAATCTTAAACGTTCTAGCTCATATTCCCTAATTTGTCTCCGCTCCTCAAACTCTTGATCCCTAATTAACTTTTCTCTCTCTCTTTCCTCCCTTTCTCTTTTCTCTTTTTCTTTCACTTCTCTAACCTTATTTTCCTCTAAAACTCCCTCCATCACCGCTTTGATGGTTTCCATATCATAATTCTCATTTTGTAAAATTTTATCCTTAATTTCTACCTTTCTCAGATCATCATGGACTTCTACCCCTAATTCCCTCGCTATATCTAATAGGTCACCTTTTCGCAGCTTTAAAAGGAAAGCCATGATGAAAAATACACACTATAACCAACTAAACCAGAGTACTACACTAAATGAAGAAAACGCACATATATCAAAACCAATAAACTCTTAATAACACCACTAAGTAAGTCTAAAATCGATATGCAAAATTGACCATATGCTAAACAATAGTACTACACTAAATGCAGAAAATACACATATATCAAAACCAATAAACTCTTAATAACACCACTAAGTCTAAAATCAATATGCAAAATTGACAATTTGCCAAACAATAATATTACACTAAAAGCAGAAAATACTCATATATCAAAACCAATAAACTCTTACTAACACCACTAAGTATAAAATCAATATGCAAAATTGATAAGATGCTAAACAATAATACTACACTAAATGCAGAAAATACTCATATACCCAAAACAAGTATAATCCTAAAAACACCACTAAATTGGTCTAAAATCAATACGCAAACTTGACAATTGTGCTTTAAACTACAACTGTACTCAACTATCAATAACATAAATAAAAACACATTTCTACGATTCTGATCCCGAAAACCAAACTAACATAATAAATTTAAAAAAAACACTTTCACACAAACAACTTTTTTAGACTCTTAGTAGTCAAATGAATTAGCGCGAGTACAAAAAACAATTTAATTTCCAAACAGTACTAAACTAATAAATAACTACTGCCCCGAGCATAATCTCAAACCTCTTTAATCTCTATATAACCTCTTTTTCCTCTTCTCGATGGGGTTCCGTCTTTTGTGATTGATCTTGGGCCGACTACTTCACTTTTCGTAGTTAACAATGGGAAGCTCAACCTCTTGATCTTTGACAACTGTTCCTTTTTGTAGTTGAAACTGCGGCCTTTCACTAGTACAAAACTGGATTCAGTCTTCAGATCGTAACTTGACTTGTCACACACAAAAGTCCTTGAGAAAAGTTCTCTCCTCACTGGGCGAGTCGCTTCTCTCTCCAAACCGTTCAATTTTCGAACATGGGCAGAAACGAGCGTTCTAGCATTTATTCCATTTAAATGCGACCGCTGCCACCAGATATTTATATATTATAAGTTGTAATGACTTCACTCAGCTTATAAATATAAAATTTATTAAAGTGAAGATCCACTAAACAGAACACTCGTTCCAAGATCAGGTTCAGTCTCTGCATTCGTAGTAATATCCAAAGTCCTTCGCAGAGGATTATAATTGAAGAGGCAGGGTAATCGCGGCCAGTCTTTTGCTATCGCTGGATCGCTGAAGAGATAATTCGCTGAATCGTTCAAGCTGGATCTTTAGAGAGGCGTCCAATCGGTTCTCCCGTCCGATCTCCCTTCAAAATCTTACACCGCGCCTTTTAAAGACCAGGTTGCTCTCGGTCACTCTTTTCGGCTCCCTTTGTCCCTTGTCTGTCGGCTTCTCCAACGTGGGAAAATTCTTGGTCCAAATGTTGGGTGCTGAACTGACGCCCCACCGTCGCCAAGGATGCGTGGGAACGGAAATTCCAAACAGGCCGGGGAACATGTCCACTCTCGGACTATGAGAAAAGGGTCGTGGGAACAGAGTTCACAGCCCATTATGGCCACCTTTTCCCAACAATTAGGGAAAAGAGCGCGGCTACATCACAGCTTAGCCCATTAGGGCCACTTCTTCCCAGCAATTAAGGAAAAGAGCGCGACTACATCACAATACAATATTTTTTAACAAATTGAAATAAAAATTATAACTCTATGTAGTTTTATTAAAATAAATTAACTTATTTTTATTATAATTTTTTAAAAATTGGAATTAGTCATGAATTGGTACACATTTATTTTAATTTGTAAAAATTTCGTTTCATTTTGTTTGGAAAAAAATCAAATTAATTAGATGAATACATTTGCGTTTGTGTTGAATAAGCAAATCGATATTGGGTTCAACAGACGAAGTTGCAATTCTTATTGCATTTTCAAGTTATTTTTCAGTGATATTTTTCCTATTTTTGTTTTTTTTTCTATGGTTCGTTCTTGGAAAATAACTGTTCGCAAAAGTAAGTACTGCCAAAAGCTGAAGACATTAATAAAGCATGAGTGTGGAAATGAGGATATTTATCGCGAGGCTTAGGTAATCTTTATAAAACTCCAGTATAGAAACATTCCCAAATTTTGCTTTCAGTTGAATGTCACTTTGCAGTTCAATGCATTCCATTTGAAGGTAATTTATTTATTTCTGGAGAAGGTAGAAAATGTATTGAAATATTCTTCGTTTTTCGAAAATCTTGAAATCTTCTTTTAAACTCATCAGTTAAATAGAAAATTAATGTGGCATATTTTGTGCATACAATTATTTGTTTAATAAAAATATGTAAATTGAAATGTTTTCATAATATGTGTTTGGGCCACATTTTAAAAGCTTTTGGGCCGCTCTTTAGACAATTATGAGCTAAGGTAAGTGTACAGTGATTCTTCAGTATTGTGGTGTACTAGAGGTATCGCTAAATTTAAGAAGGCCGATAATTTCCAGTTAAGGGCAAGTCATGATGGATAGATTTCAAAATACAGGAAATTTGGCACATCCTGTGTATTTTAAAGAAACGTAAATGAAAGCGTTAAGGTGTATCCTTTATGGTAAACATTTTGATCTATGGGTAGAGATGACCGTATAAACGTTTCCTTCGTATGCCAATTAATGAACTCGAAACATTTAATGTTATGATGTAAGAATTACTCCCTCCCTTGAAACCAAAATTTACTTCTTGTTAGAATTCTAATGCTGCAGATGAAAAATGTATCTTTTTAAGATAACTGAGAAAAATTCAATATTGTTCGTTCTCATTGTTGTTTTTGCTTCCTTTGTCGTATGAATTCGGAAAATTTCGAATAGAATTGTACATCTCAAATGAAGCGATTGAATTTTAGTCATACTTACAGAACTTTTCCTTCTTCATACGTCTTCTCATTGATGTGGTGTAGAAATTTGGAGAGAGGGGCAGCTCAGGTGGTTCAAAATTACGAGGAATGCCTTCAACAGCCCCCCCTCCCCCGGATTGATTTAAATGCGACTCATATTAAGATCAAATTTTCCGCTCAAAAGAACTGAAATAACAGTTGACTTTATTTTATTATTATCAAGTCTAATTTTTAAGTACAAAAAGTATATTGCGTGTTGTAACAAAAATTATAAATTTTCACTCGATTCTTTAAAGGGTAGTTGAAAATACATTTACCGTTATTGAAAACGTTACTGATAACTCTAATTCTCTGTCTGAATTTGATACTCAAATTTTGATAGACTATTCTAAAGAGTTGACTTACAGGAATACCAATATTATTTTCGATGAATAACAGTAGTTTTCTAAATAGATTCACTATGTTTGTTGGAGTTAATAGGGATTAACTATTTTTCGACCACAGTTCTCGTTATTTATATCTCGAGTAATCAAGTATTCAGTTTATATCTTTTTTTTTTATCGTGTCATATACTTGCAGTCATAAGGTTAAAAATAATGAAAATCTTGAGAATGAAATAAAAATATTTGATAACCATTATTAATTCTATACGCAATTCATTGAAAAACGTTATTATCGATTATAGGGATCATGTGAGTTGGCGACAGCTTTTCCGCATTGTCGCCAACATGAACAATGATATTATCCGGTGAGATAGATTCACTGCAAACATAACAAGATAACAGAACCAAACATGGCTTGTTTTTTAATGTGTTATTTTGAGTTTGACTTAATACTTTCTTTAACGTATAAGTCCACTTAAGGTAACAGAACACCTTCGAAGGAAAAATTTTGAATTAACCTGAATTTTGTCTGTTAGTGCATATTTTATGACCTTATGGGTCTTTAAAATCAGAAAAACACCCAAGTGTAAAGTCTTATTAGTGCACATTTTTTCTGTGAAAGGGGTATTTTATGAAAAAATAAGCAAAAATAAGACTTTTCGCAAAACATGATAGCTGAAAATAAAATAAATATATTGACATTTTGTAAATTGAATAATATAGCGTACAACCTTATCTAAGGAATAAACACTTATTTTGGTAATATAACCATTACGTGAGAAGCTATTGTGTTTCGAGCTTCTTAACGTTGAAATTTTCTTTAAAAGCTATTGTAATTTTCACTTTATTGCTGTATAAAAAAATTTCTACTCGACATAAAATCTTAAGAGAGGTCTATTCCCTTTATTAGTATTTAAAAAACATATACATAAAATTTTTATTTCATCCAAGCATAACTTTTTGAGATATTGTGTTTTGCGGTAAGAAAAAATGTAAGAAAAATCATTTTGAGAAAACGACAAAAATAACATTAAACTAATCTGATTACAAGAAAAACACTTACTTTCTTATTAAAATGCACCAGATTTATAATTCTCTCCATCTTTAACTTCTAAAACAATATTTTTTTTCTTTTTAAGGGCTCTTAAAATTTTCCTATGTTTCTTTGTTTTGGGGTCTGCGTTATGAATCGATTGACGGATTCTGGATTTATCTAAATGTTTATATCCCCGTAAGGTAAACACCCCAGGATTTTCAATATTCATTTTATTAAAACTTTGAGGCACCCATTTAATCCCTCATTGAAATGTATAACAGCATCATACGACCCAAATTTAATTGTTTTGAGCGAAACAAATACTTCTTTTGGTACTTTTTGCCAGACTATTCCGTTAAAACACTCATTTGCATTTTGCGTGCGTCCATGTAAGCACTTACTTAATATCTGTTTGTCGCATAGTTCTAAATATACTGGTTTAATTTTATTTAAAACATCATTTGATAAACCAGCATATTTTGTGGTACATTTTGTTCCATTTGCCACCCCCCGCTGAAAATAACACCAGCTGTCTTTCCCTATTGGGCATTGACCATGCATCGGTTTCTTATCACTTGATGCATAGTGATATAACGCAGCAATTACATTTTGCTGCATGGCATTTAAGTTACCGACATTACTGCGTACAGCAATTCCGTAGTAATTTTGAAGTCGGTCGATAAAATTATCAGTTAATTTGCCTTTACCAGACAGTCCTTTAGTTTTTGTTTTTAGCTTTCTTAGACGCGAGCCCACTCTCTTTTGTATATGGCAAATGCACTCAAACTTTGTCACACTATTCATTCCATAAGAAGTGTCTTTCACACTCATGAAAGCTTTTGAGTCACCATCCCCATAATATTGAGTGTATTGAAGTCTGCGGTTTTTTTCTGAACGAAGAAATATTCGTGAAGCCCCCACAATTTCCATTTTTGACGAAGATCCCGTGAAGTTACACTGACATATGTGGTCGACTTTTGACGACTCATATTCAGAGTTTCTTGGCATAGTTCTGAAGTCTCTTACATGTAGGACAGTAGGACGACATAACATCTACGTCTAACACCTTACCAGTATCAACTAATATTGCAGCAACACAACCATTCATAGACGTATAGCCTCTACGCTGCGATGTTCCATCCACAGATATGCCACATTTTACAAAATCAGATGAAAATTTTTGTTTTATATCCAGAATTTCAGTAGCAGCTTTTTTCATGGATTCCTCAGCTACTTCCTGAACCACTTTTAAAAGCTTTGCTTCCTGATTTTTGAAAGCAGTTTTTGTCTCAGTCGAGGCAAATTTAATGTTGAGCATAATTTAAATGCACCAGCAAAACCCTTGCCTATCTGCCGCATACCATATACTAGTCTGGTATTTATGACTGGTGCATTTACAACTTTTTTTGATGAAGCAAATGCAAAGAAAAAGTCACAGCATTTACATTTTAGTGTAAAATGAGAGCATAATCCATACATGGAATCCTCAAATAGCTCTACTTTTTCAGCAAAACATTTTGGGCAGCAAAGTTGAGAAAATGCATCCACAATAAGCTCAAGATCAATGATCTGTTACCAAGCAGAGGACCAGACATTTCTTCTGCAGTTGACATACTCTCATTTCCCAATTTTGAAGAGCTAGCAGTGCATTCAGGAACAAGTGTTGAATTGCTGTTATTTTCGGAAACTTTTTTGTGTATTTATTTCCATAAAATTGTCTCTTACGCTTTCGAGCAATACTTTTAACCATTTTCAAGCAAAAATAAAACAGAATAGAATTATTAAATAACTTTCTACGCTGTCGATTCTTTCAGTATGAAAATCAAACATATATGTAAACAAAGTCACTAAACAACAAATTTGATGCCAGATTTCATACATAAAAAAGGAAAAATGTATTTCCAAATATATTTATATTTATTCTCAAATATTCTATTTTAATTTCTGACTAAATATTTGTATATTAATTTTCATATTTCATGTCATATACCATGAAAGAGAAACGTAACCAAACAATTTGGGCCACTTCCGGTTAG
Organism: Trichonephila clavata; assembly: GCA_019973975.1. Classification (NCBI taxonomy): domain Eukaryota; kingdom Metazoa; phylum Arthropoda; class Arachnida; order Araneae; family Nephilidae; genus Trichonephila; species Trichonephila clavata. Next base: position 1,235 of record BMAO01020032.1, on the reverse strand, counting down.
CAGAAAGGCATTTCCGGTCAGAGAAATTCATGATCAAGTAATATTAAATAAATTAAAAGTAAAAAAACTTTTTTAAAAACAAGCTTTTATTTAAAAGCACTAAAAAAAAATAAAATAAACTTTTCCTTTAAAACTTTTTTTACTATCAACTTATAACGTCATTACACAATTTATATGATATAAAAGCTTGTCGCAATATTTAAGTACTCGTATTTACTTAGTTTGAATTTTTAAAAATTAAAATCAGTCAGGTCAAGTTATTTATTTTACTTGTTTTTCTACACAGGTAAATCTCGCAACAAGTTTTTATATCATATAAATTGTGTAATGACGTTATAAGTTGATAGTAAAAAAAGTTTTAAAGGAAAAGTTTATTTTATTTTTTTAGCGCTCTTATAAATAAAAGCTTGTTTTTAAAAAAGTTTTTTTACTTTTAATTTATTTTTTACTTTTTAGTTATCGCTTGACAGGCTTCTCAGCCTGTTCAACTAATTCAACATTGGTTCGCCATCCCTGGTTTAGCTGAATCAGTTCTCGCAAAAAGGGTATTAGACGAAAAACACAATCTTTTTAAATCCGTAATTTTTAAGCAATATTTTCAATCTTCATGCAGATCTTGGGTAATATTGTTCTACATACGAAAAAAAGGTTTCATGAGATTATCTTCATAAATGACGAAGTTATTCAATGTTTAATTAAAATTTTGACTATTTTTTGAAAACTTTTAAAGAATATATTATTTATTTGAAATATTTTGAAGGTAAGGAATATATTTCTCTAACATCTTCGAAGAAAAATCTAGTTATTTATTAAAAAACTTTAAAAGGCATTTAAAGATTTGTATTAATCAATAAAATGCTTAAAATTCAAAACGCATGTTGTAATCGAAAAAGCAAGTTTTATCAACTAATGATAATTTTTTGTTGGACATTGAATATCTTCTACGTAAGAATCTATTTTTTTAATTGCTCAGGTCATCTTAAGAAACTTGATTTTGAAAAAATAATTAACCATTGCATTATTTTTATACAGTCAGACCTTCATGTATAACGAACCTCTATTTTGGAAAATTTCTCTATTTTAAGAACTTTTTCCTAGAACCAAGCACATATTACTCTTTTCTTCGTAAAGTAACTCCAATTTAACGAAATTTTTCTTCGAAGATTCGATTTTTTTCTCTCCTAATTTTTAAAACATTTCAAGTCATTTTGCAAATTATTCTCTTTTGGCACATT